>JANIIA010076205.1:0-10241 GCA_027478495.1 Erythroxylum alaternifolium
TTGTGTTTGTTGTTGCAAAATAGCCTTAAGGATAGTTTTTGAGTGTTCTGAATTTCTGAAGCCAATTCTGGGCTGATATGGACTGAATTGGATTAAGTAGTCTTCTGGAAAAATGTAGAGAATTTTCAGAGCTTTCCTTTGATGTATCATTTGCTGTTTTTGGATGTGGAAATTGAAAGATGTGGGATATTGAAATTTGCTGCAGGTTTTGTTGAATGATTTGTGTTTGCTGTGTTTTGGAGCCAATTTCTGGTCTGATGTGGATTGAATTGAGTTAAGTAGTTTTCTGGAACATTATAGGGGGTTTACATAGCTTTCCAATGAAGTATTATGTATTGACTTTGGATGAGGGAGTTGAAAGATATGGCTTATTGAAATTTAGGAAAGATGCTGCCAAAATTCTCATTTTCTGGGCAGAAACTTTGTGTAATTTTTGTCCCTCTTAGGGTTTGGAATTGGTTCTTGGAGTCTACATGGAAGATGTAGATCTTGTTTTTATCTTTCTGATGATATGAAGTATGTGATTTTTGGCCCATAGGGTGGAAAGTTATAGACTTTAGGATTTCTGCTGCTGTTAAGTTGTTCTTCATTTTCATTGTTTTGGCAGATTTTTTGCAGTGGATTTTGAGGATCTTAGAGGCCAAATTGGTTTTTGAATCCTTCATGAAAGTTGTAGAGTTTTCATTTAACTTTTTATTGATACTAAATTTGCAATTTTTGGAATTTTGAGTGAGAAATTATGAGTTTTTGAAGATTCTATTTTTTTGAGAAGTCAGACTCGCGGCCACTCGCGAGTGCGAGTGCTCGCGGTCGCGAGGGCGAGCGCCTCGCGGGCGCTAGCAACTCGCGATCGCGAGGGCGCTCCTCTGTGGGACCTTCTCCAATCCGATTATTTTTTTCTTTGTTTCTTTTCTGATTTCCAAATTTTCAAAAGGCTACTTTTTGATTTTTCTACCAAATTAAATGTGCTTAGATTATTTTTGGACATGGAATTATTTTTATAAATAGGGGGAAATTATTTTTACCCTTAAAAAAAATTTAAATCATATGAAAGGCATTATTAGCCATTTTAATTAAATCATTGTTATCTATTAAATTGTGTATTAAATATTTTTCCGAAATTTTTGTTCTTGATTGTCTTATTTTAATGTATATGCTTATTTTACAATCCCACCATGCATTTTTTCCGGGATAAACACTTATTGAATTTTCGTATGATCTACCTTTAATTTTGTTCGGAGGTAGGTTAAATGGGTTTGTTCGCTTTAAGTATCACTGGTAGGGAATCCCTCCCTCGTGGGAACGCGTCCAGATGTCACGTAGGACGTCGAGCCCGTGACCCGCCCGGGGAGGGGTTCCAGCATCAAGGAGGGAATAAAGTGTATCAAAAATACAAATAAGGTGTTTATAATCAAAAGGATGCATCATTTATTCAATGATCATAGGAACTTGTGAGTCAAATGGATACATGAGGAGTACTTAAAAGAGGGAAGTTTCTAGTCTATAAAGTCTAAGCCTAACATTTCTTGCACCATTAACCAATTATTGAAAGTTTAGGGGGCTTATGGCCAAGGAGATAAAATATTTGACTGGAAATAGGATTCTAGTACTTTTTTGGTTTGATAATTGGACCAAATTTAGCCTTACTAATTCCAAGATTAAAATTGTTATAAGGGAGAACACACAGTGTTATATCCATATAGGATTGTCTCATATATTTACAGAGTTCCCAGGCTATAATCCTAATGTCTCTAAAAAGGATTAAGTCATCTAGCTCATAAATAGTTTAGGAAAATTCTCTAACTCATCTTATGCCTTTTCTTCACATCTTCTTTATAGGAAGTCCCTTAAAGCAAACTGGTGTGGTTTAAAGGTCATGTCCGTAAAGCTTCTTTCATCCTTTGGATGGTAATAAGAAATAGGCTAATGACCTTAGATATAATCAAATGCTCTTCATTTATAAATTCCTCTTGTATTTTCTGTTAAACCTCATATGAGAGCCTTGCTGGATACATGCATTAGATTGGTGTTATTTATAATTTCAAGCTCATTCCCCAGATCTATATATCAATTCAGTAATGGGAGGCAGCCACCTATTGAAAGTGATCTCATCATTATTGTATTTTAGTTGCTACATATATGAGTTTTAAAGATAAAAGAATAGTAGAGTATTTATTAACTAAAAAATGGAGCCCTAAAAGTTATGCAACCTTATATACTTGAGATTGTGTGAGATAATTGTTACTAAACCCCGTCACATTAAGTATATTATTGGGCCAAAAATAGGCTAAATTTACCTTAATGATATTATCTATAAATAAGGAATTGTGGAGGATTAGTAACTAATGTTGAACAATCACTAATGTATTCAAATTTAATGACTCGGTCTGACTAATTCCTTAGCTTATAAAAGAACTAAGATAACCACTTTGTCCTTGTTATCATTTGGCTTACATTTTTTCCCTTTGGCTCTAGAGTTACAACTTTATCTCCTTAGTGACTTTTGTAAATATTGCTTTTGTATTTTGTAAGTCATTCTTCTAATAATATTTCTTTATTTTCCAAAAAAAATGGATAAAATGATTTCAAGTAAAATCAAGTATTGATAATCGGAGTTCACTAATATTCAAATTAGCTTACTTGAAGACATGCAAAGTAATGTTAAAAATCTTCCTTGTTGTATATACTTAAATGCTAAAATTAGATACAAATTTGATGTTTAAAAAATAATAATGATGTGAAATACCATGTTAAGGAGTTGAACTTCTCCTTTTATAGTATAAGATTTACATATAGGAGAAAGGGAGAGCCTATATGTGATTGAATCTTAGGATGTGTGATGAAGGGATTTGACATTTATGATTTAGGCCTTTTAGGTCTTAAGGACATTATTCACATGTATCAATTGCTCTTTAGGTCTATCCGAAGATGATCACCATTAACTAACCTAATTGTAGTTTCTAAAAATTAATTCTACTATGATCATTATAGGTTGATTATAGGATTGAGAACTTGAGTGTGATGAAAAAAAAACTAATTGATTAGTAGAAAAAGGAAACAATTTTGGCATTTTAAGGAGTTAAATCTTGGAGAATGGAAAGGTCTCCAAATTTTGGCATTAATATCATTATCGTTGCTCTCTTCTATATAAGGGAAATTGTTTTACTATAAAAGAAATCATTTACAGTCTTCCAAACTACGAAACAAACTTGCATCCTGTGCCTTACAGTATACCTTTTCTTCCAATTATCCTAAAGGCCTGTTAGACTAGGTATGTTCTATTCCTTTTTAACTAATGTCTAATTTATGTTTTGGTAGGTCAATTAGTAGGTCTAAGAATAACTCAAATTATTGAATTTATATGATAAAATCATATGTATTAGATGCAATAACAATTTATAAAAGGATAAATACTTGTATTTCTTTAAATTTACTAATGACTATATATGATAAAGTCATACATTTTAAATTAAAAATGAAGAATGCTAATTGACTTTGATGAAATTGATATGGTAAGTCTAAAATTTTGTTAGTTATCTATGGGGAATGATATTCTCTAGTGAATACCTCCACATCTAAATTCCATAGTAGTATGAAATTTTTGTAAGAAGAAAATGCAATATGAGATATTATATAATGTAATTTTTATTTATTTTATAGCAAATTCAAATACAAAAACTTATGATCGATAGTTCTAGTTAAATTAATTAGTAAGATTTCATATTAGATATGGAATAGTAAGACTTTAAAAGGTCAAATTTAATTATTTGGGCTGTGATGCTTAGTTAAGGCATATATTATCTAAGAAGTTTAGAAATAAATTAAATAATAAGAAAGTTATTCGATATCCAAATGAGTTAGATATAATCTTACAAATTCCATTAAAGAAAATGTTTCTTTTAATATATACTTATAGGAGAATAGTTCTTAAGATAACTAGTGGGAATAAGAAAAAGTTTAAATCTTATGATAGTATAACCAAATAAAACAAGTGCCTTTGTTGATACATTTGATGTATAGTTGATAGTTGAACTTTTCAAAATACGAGTGTATAGAGATATACTACTTATAAAGAATGAAAATTAATTTTTTCAATTGTTAAAAATATGTTAGTCTAAGAATAACTCTTATTAGAAATGATAAGGTAATAACTTAATTCTGTGAACTAGATTTATAGAGATAGATAGGGAAGTTATTTTGTCCAAGTATAATGTACTAAAGATATTAATAGTTGAGATATGTAATGAAGTATTAAGATGCCCATTATTTTATAATGAGTTAATATTTAAGATCAAGTTCATATGGATAGTATCTTTAGCTTAACATAAGTAAGTCTTAATTAAGGTATATTTTATTTAGAATAATAATATTTTTGAGGTTGGAAAGGTTCCAATGTAGTATTAATTGCTAATCAAGCCATAACACATTTTTATTTAGTGGAAATGATTGTCTAAATTAATAAGTTCTTTAATGAACTTAATATAAGTTCTTGCATACTAGATCATTAGAGCCATTGTGTGTGCGAAAAGAGATAAGATCTTATCAAAGATCCAAGTAAATATTAAGCAATTTCTCTTAATTATGACGATAATTAAGATGAAAGTTGTAAGATTTAAGCAACTGTTCACTACTATCATTAAACTAATGTCCTAACAATAACATAACTATAATATGGAGATATTGTATAAGACACTTGAGTGATTTGCTTAGTGTAAGCTGATAATTGTGCTTTATGCTTTATAACCAAATGGTTGGTTATTGTTTTATGATATAATTATTTAAAAGCATTCATTATTTTATGCATACTCATTTAATTAACTAATGTATAAGATAAGGTAAATGGGATAAATATATATTACAAATGAAGTTATAATGAGATTATAATTATGATATTCGTATTACATTTATGTATTATATGTAAATTATTCATAGTCATTATTTTATTAAAACTAAATATTAATAGAGTTGAAAGAATAACATACATTATGTTTCTTTCTTATGAAGGAAGTGGTCAATCTTATTGACTAAAGTATGGAGATATTTAAATACATATATGGGTACTTGTTGGCAGACAAGTTTACTAAACTAAACTAATATAAGAATTTCATTTGAAACATTACTTGTATATCTTTGAAAATTCTCATTGTTATGATTGTATAAGTAATCATTTGAATTGAAATTCTTAAAACATCATTTATAGGGATTTTTATGGTTTTATATTGCTTACAAACTATCCTTATCAAGGATAGCTCAATTTGTAATCACTGGATAAAGTAGTTGAGTGATTAATATATGATTCATTACCTTAAAGTGATTAGGGAGAATGCTATGTTTTTTTCTAGATTAGTTGAGTGATTAATATAGGATTCATCACCTTAAAGTGATTAAGGAGAATGTTATGTTTTTTCTAGATTATTATTAATTATGAAAATCCTTGGTCAAGATTGAATAAAATTTTGTAAAATAGTAATTCAAGTATTACTAATATAATTAATAACTAATGGTAGAGAACTAATATAATTGGGCTTAAATAAAATAGATATTAATTATATATTTTATGTCTAATTAGAATTTGGTGTGTTGAAAGGATTGAATTATATAAAAAAATAATGCACAAAAGGTTACTTAAAACTATTTTGATATTCCTAATATTTAAGTGCTTATAATACATTGCTAGATGTCAATAGTGAATATAGATTATCTAATTAGCAAGTTAAAGATAAAATCAAGGAGTTCAATTTATGTAATTCTAAATATGATTTATGGTTATAATATATATCCATTGACAATATATTTAAGAACCTAATGGGTCATATAGAAAGAATGGTTGATGAGAGAAAAAGTAATTTAATTAAGTTGTACTTGATTGTAAAGTTTGAGAAATTTTATGATTAAATATGAGATATTTAATAAATAAGGACCAATATGAGATATTGGATCTCATTTAGATTTAATTTTTATTTAATTAAAATTAACTTTTAGTTCTAATTAAAATTTAATTTTAATTAGAAATTTATTTTAATTAAATTACTAATAGGTCTAATTATAAATAGGTGTAGGCTCCAAAAGAAGCAACACACATTGCTTACCCCTATATACAACACTTGTAAACTTCTCTTAATTAGCTATATAGACACCTTTAGAAATTAAACATGTATATAACTATAGTGATTATGATTAATTTGTTTCAAAAATTAGTTCTAGGGGAGTTATAGGAAAAAAAAAGATCAAACTTCATAATAAGGTATAAATTATTGATTCATACTTTATTATACTTTATGGATTAATCATGTTATAGAATTTAAAGTGATCTTACTTTTATAAAATTAGATAAAAAGTTTTATTCTTATTTTACTATACACAGGTTCGAATCCTAGCATGATTTTCAATGTCAATATATTTTAACCTAGTAAAATATAGATATAGATATGGATACTCTTAAATCGACATGGATAGGAAGAGTGGTTACAATGTTACCACCTTTTGGACCTTCTAAGAATTGGAAGAGGGAGATTCCTATTAACTAAAAGAATGCGAGTCTTGGTAGGGTGGCATAGAAGGATCCTGAGAGCCCCATGCTAGTTTAAGATACGCCATCAAGTATGTGTTTCATTCTAAGTGGAACATCAAAGTGATGAGTTTATGGTCATGATTAATGGAGTGGGTTTACAAAATTTTCAAGTGAGTCATCCTCCTTGAGGATGAAAAATATTTGAATGAGTGTTTATAAGAGACTAATTATGCGCTCTTAGTGTATAACATAGCATGCATAAGTGAATCATTTATTTTTCCCAATTTTAGGTCTACATGTTATATTTTTGTAATGAGAGGGATGCGTTAAAGTTAGTAAAGAATCTTTATTGATGCAATAATGTATATCTTATAATAAGCCAAAGAAATCCATTATAGCTCTAAGGGCGAGCAAAGATGAGGATACAGTAGAGCTAAAGTGGGCGCATGAGGGGGTCTCTAGTTAGGTAATCAAAAGTTGATGGTAGCAGTGACCTAACTTGAGGAAGTGTTATAGGAGAGAGTAAGTCATTATTGAGTATAAGTTGAATATATACCATGACTTTATAAAGAGTAAGATCTTTGATTCGTCAAACTATAAAAACATAAACTATTGAAAATAGTAATTTGAAATTTCTAGAATACCACTCTTAGTATTATGTAATGTTAGAAATCGAGTGGGTTAATTCAAGAGTCTTCATATAACCACATAAGCCTTATAGTGTTAGGTGAGTTATTTACATTTGTATTTGTGGTCCTTTTGTAAATAGAGAATGAACACCTCTATAAATACCATATTCCATTTTATAGTATTCAAGATGAAATAGAAGAAGCTTTTTTTTCATTTTTCATTCTCTATTATCCCATTTCTCGATAAAATAGTATCAGAGCCTTTTTTTTCTTAAAGTGTAAAAACAATTCTTGTAAGGGAAGTAAGAAATAGCAAGTAATGGACTCACTATTTTCAAATTTCCTCTTCTTATAAAGGAGAATTATAAGAAATGGTCTCTATATATAAAAGCTTTGTTTGGCTCTCAAGATGTGTGGGAGGTTGTAGAGAAAGACTATGGGAATTCTTAAAATGAAGAAAGCTTATCTCAAAATGATAAAGAAATTTTGTTTAAGATAAGAAAGAAGCATTAACAAATTCTCACTCTCATCCGTCAATGTTTGGATGATTCAATGTTTATATAGCTAATGCTACTAGTTCAAAGAAAACATGGAATATTTTAGAAAAGTCTTTCCAAGGTGTTGATAAAGTAAAGAAGGTGACACTTCAAATACTAAGAAGTGATTTTGAATTTTTAATGATGAAGAAATCTAAATCATTTTTGGATTATTATACAAGAATGAAGGTGACTATAAATCAATTAAAGATATATGAAGACAAGATAGATGATGTTTATGTAGTGGAGAAAATTCTTTGTTTTTTAACTCATAAGTTTTTTATTTCGTGGTATTTGTCAATGAAGAGAAATAAACTTAATGGCCATTAAAGAATTAAAGGCTTTACAAGCCTATAAAGAAGAGATCAAGAGAAGACAAGAAGAGTCATTGGTGAAAGTTCTCGAAGTTAAGACTATTTCAAATAATGATGGAGGAGAAAAGAATTAAATTAACAGACATAGATGGGGAAGAGGATGTGGTCATGGCTTATATAGAAGAGAAAGAGGGAATGAACTCAACAAAAAAAATGAAGAGCGAAACCAACCATCATATAAAGGATGTGGAAGAATAACAAGGAGATGACTAGGCTACTATTTAATTATAAATGAAAGGAGGTATAACAAATCTAAAGTTGAATGTTTTGATTGTTATAAAATTGCCCATTATTCTTTGAAATTTTTTAGTGTCATATATAATATTGAAGAAAAATATAATCTTATTAATGATAATCAAGAAGTTGAAGAGTCAACTTTGTTGCTAACTAGTAAGGAACAAGAAAATTATGTTGATAGTAAATGGTAAATAGATAATGGTGCAAGTAATCACACATGTGAATACAAAGGCAAATTTGTAAAGCTTGATAAGAAGATGAGAGGCACTGTTCCTTTAGAGACTTATCAAAAATATAAATTGAAGGAAAAAGTACAATTCTCTTCTCTTCCAAAGATGGTAATCATAAGTTGATCACCAATGTTTATAATGTGCCTAAGTTAAAAAAATAATATTTTAAGTTTAAACCTACTCCTTGAATAGGGGTATGAAATTCTCATAAAAAATAAGATTCTTTAACTTTAAGATCAAAAGTCTAATTTGATTATCATGTAAAACAGAAGGATGTTGAAATTAAAGATGAAAACAATTGAAGCAAAATGTTTGAAAGCTTAGTTGTAAGATGAAGCATGACATTTGTAATGGGATTTGGCCGCTTTAATTTTGGAGCTCTAAAGGTTATGGGAGAAAAGAAGTTGGAAAAAAGATGCCCTTTATTAACCATCCTAATCAATTATGTAAATCATGTTTTCTTGGAAACAAACTAGGAAGAGTTTTCCTAATAAGTAATATTAAGAGCAGGTGGTCCTTTTCAACTTCTTTATGCTGATTGTATGGACCAACCAATCCACCTTCATTTAGTAAGAAAAATAGTTTTTACTCTTTATTGATGAATTTACTAGAAAACTTGAGTTTATTTTCTTAAGTAGAAATTAGAAACTTTTTTTGCTTTCAAGAATTTTAAGATGCATGTAGAAAAGGAGAGTGACTATAAAATCAAAGCTTTAAGATTCAATCAAGGAGGCGATTTTACTTTCAAAGAACTTAATAGTTTTTATCTAACTTATCGCATCTGTCATCCTTTAACAGTTTCTAAATCAAGAAAATAAAATGGAATAGCCAAGAGAAAGAGTAGAACCATTGTTCATATGGAAAGATGTATGTTGAAGGCTAAAAACCTGCCTAAGAAGTTTTGGATTAAAGTTGTTCCTTGTGAAGTGTAGTTGTTCAATCACTTTCCAATATCAAAACCCTTAAGAAGCATAAAGTGGAACAAAGCCTAGGGTCTATTATTTTTGAATTTTTGGAAGCAGTGCATATGCTTTCATATCAAAACAAATTTAAGCTTGATGATGAAAGTGTTAAGCATGTTTTTATTGGATATGATTCACATTCTAAAGGCTACAACTCATACAATCCAAACAATGGTAACATGGTGATAAGTCGAGAAACTGAATTTGATGAAAAAGTTATATGGAATCATAAAGAGGAAAATTATATATATATAATTAGGGAAAAAGGGTCCTTGTTTTAGCATATTGTAGATTCTGATTTGCTAAAATGTAGATATTATGTCATTCTGAAGGCTAATTTGCTGCAGTTTGTTAATTTTAGGCATTACATTTTAGTTTTTCTTGTTTGTATTATATGCAAATAATACCTGAAGTCCTTTAACAACTCTATAGATGATTTAGCTGAATGTGCAATACTTGGACTTTTAGTCATAGTTAACACATTAATGAAAGTTGAAGAGTCTGTGGTAGTAAGCTCAAGATGATCATCAGCTACGTCGATAATCTTCCCACTGGGCAGCGGAAGAGATCTCTCGCAATGCCGTGATAGCTGGGGCTCTTGTGAGAACTGTGAAGCTCTAGTGTAACACCCCACTCCTGCTGGACGCGGATTCGGATATCACCATCGATATCGGGTTCGGGTCCAGCGGGAGTTGGGGTGTTACATTTAGGTGGTATCAGAGCCCAGAAGTACTATCTTACATGGGCATTTCTGACACATGA
>JANIIA010076236.1:0-10240 GCA_027478495.1 Erythroxylum alaternifolium
AGACTTATAAGTAGCCTCACACTGAAGCACCGTTGGCGGAAGCTCAGCTGAGTTTGCCATTGGTGCTGACGGAGGCTTTGCAGCAGGTGATGACATGGTGGGCACAGTACACTACACAGTAGCAGCCTGGGATTGGAGCGTCACAGATGCCACCACAGGTACCGCAATCTCAGCAGTCAGTAGTGGTACCTAGTCCTGCTTTAGAACAACGTCCGATGCTTAAAATATTTGGGGTATATTAAGGAGGCAAGGAACCTCGGGTGTGGTACTTTTGATGGACACGGTGATGTTACTCAAGCCAAAACTTGGATGAGACAGACTGGAGAGACATTCCATGATATGGGCTATCTAACGAGATGAAACTGAAGGTAATTGTCCGATTGCTGAAGGGTGATGTTAGAGTTTGGTGGGAAAATGTCCGGGGACGCTACCGTAATCAGATTTCCTGGGTGGATTTTATTAATGAATTCAACGGACAATATTATACTAGATTTGATAGAGATAAGAAAAAGGTTGCTTTCTTTGAACTTACACAGGGGAATAGGTCGGTGCACGAGTTTGAGACGGAGTTGAGAGAGCTTGCCACCTATATCCTGGAATATGTGGCAGATGAAGAAAACCTATGTGTTCAGTTTGAGACTGGATTGTATTTGGCGATCCAAGAGAGAATGATGGTTACCCCCACTACTACATTCAAGGAGATGGTACAGTCAGTCAAGAGAACTAAGAGGTTGGTGAAAGAGCGCAGAAGATAGTGGGAGATAAAGAACCGAAAAAGGAAGGGAGGAAATCTCTCCAGTCAGCAACCCAAGAGGAGCCATGGTTGTTCAGCTCCGGGTAGTATTGGATGTGTTGTATCATCAGCTGTCAGTTTCTGGTCACCACAACCAGGAGGTCAGAGCACTGCCTTTACTATTAGTTCCGCTTCTTGAGCTTAATTGTCTCGATCTGAACAATGCAGAAACTGTAGAAAGGTACATTTAGGCAAGTGTATGGAGCCAAGAAGGTGTTTTCAGTGTGGAGAGACAGGGCACTTGAGGAGAGATTGTCCACAGTTGACTTGGACTTTAACTCGAGAGGGAGATAGCTCGGTGCAACCAGTGAGACACCGAGGAGAGACTACTAGGGCAGGTGATCAGTCTTCTAGATCCACACAGAAGACTAGTGTGGGCAGTAATACATCTCCAACAGGTCAGCAGTGTTCTGCTTTGCAAGCTCAAGCCCGAGTTTATGCAATGACAGAAGAGGATGTTCGAGCCAATTCGGACATGATTATAGGTATTTTCAGGGTTAATTTTTTTATATTGTTGTACTGATATAATTATGATGCATATTTTGTGTAGTATCGGTAAAATCTTAAATAGTATGAATTACTAACGTATGGTATTATTAGGTGTTATGTGTGTTCTCGGTAGAGATGCTAAAGTTTTGATTGACACTGACGCATAAAGATCCTTTGTTAGTGTGACCTTTGTTGAGGGTATTAGTAGTCCCCTGGAGCCGTTAGACCCCCCTCTCATGATAGTCACTCCTATTAGAGAGCAAGTGGCTTGTGATGAAGCATATACGACCTGTATAATAAAGGTTGGTGATGTTATGTTAGAGGCAGATCTTATTCCCCTCGATCTCCAGGATTTCGAGGTGATATTGGGGATGGACTGGTTAGAGAGGAATCACGCCAAGGTTGATTGTTATAAGAAAGATGTGGAGTTTGACGCTCAGGGTGGAGTGTAGATTAAATTTCTTAGTGACCGACGGATGTTCCTAAGTTTTTTGATATCGGTGGTTAAGGCTAAGAAGTTGATTCGTCAGGGATGCCAGGCATAACTCACACTTGTGATTGACACCTCGGTACAAAGGGTCAAACTTAGAAATTTCCCCATTATGTATGAGTTCTCCGATGTCTTTTCGGAAGAGTTACCTAGATTGTCACCTAATTGGGAGTTTGATTTTACTATTGAATTGGTCCTAAGGACATCACCGATATCTATACCGCCATATCGCATGGCACTAGCAAAATTGAAAGAGCTGAAGGTTCAGTTGCAAGAGTTTTGTGATAAAGGCTTCATTAGACCAAGTAGTGCACCGTAGGGAGCACCAGTATTGTTTGTCAAGAAGAAGGATGGAACTGAAGAAGCGACTAACTTCTACACCAGTGCTTGCTCTACCTACCCAGGGGGTTGGGTATGAGGTATACAGTTATGCCAGTCATCAGGGACTTGGATGTGTGCTTATGCAAGTTAGGCAGGTGATAGCTTATGCTTCTAGACAATTGAAGAAGCACGAGCTAAATTATCCTACTTATGATTTGGAGCTCATAGAGGTGGTGTTTGCACTCAAGATTTGGAGACACTATCTTTACGATGAGACTTGTCATATATACACCAACCATAAGAGTCTGAAATACCTAATGACACAGAAGGCGCTAAACCTCAGACAAAGGAGATGGCTGAAATTGATTAAGGATTATGATTTAGTGATTGATTATCACCCGGGAAAAGCAAATGTGATAGTCGATGCACTGAGTCGTAAGTCCTTTTCGGTAGTAACTGTTAAGCAAAATCTTTATATAACTTATTTGATAAGTATTCGGAGTCTTGGGGTTGGACTCTCAGTGGCTGAGGATGACGAAACATTACTAGCATGGTTTGAAGTTCGGCTAATACTATTTGATGAGATCGGAAGAGTACAGGCCGATGATCCCAAGCTAAAGATTATTCGAGAGAAATTGCCATCCGAAGAGAATAAGGGTTTCCAATTGAGAGATGACGAGTTGTTAGTCTTCAGAGACAGAGTCTGTGTGCTGGATGACCAGGTCTCAGGCGAGCTATCTTGGAAGAAGCTCACAATTCAGCTTATGCTATGCATCCTGGTAGCACAAAGATGTATCGAACTCTTAGAGAGAGCTATTGATAGCTAGGGATGAAGAGAGAGATAGTGGAATTTGTGTCCAAATGTCTTCCCTGTCAATAGATAAAGGCAGAGCATCAGAAGCCAGCGGGTATGTTACAGTCTGTGCCTATTTCGGAATGGAAGTGGGAGTATGTGACAATGGATTTTGTAGTTAGATTACCTTGTACATTGAAAGGTCACGATGCTATTTGGGCTATAGTGGGTAAATTGACAAAGTCTGCTCATTTTCTTCCTATCCACACAACCTACTTGTTAGAAATATCGATGAGATTATGAAGTTGCACGGGGTGCCAGTTTCTACAATATCAAATAGAGATTCGAGATTTACCTCTCGATTTTGGCCAAAATTTTAGGAATCTTTGAGGACTAGACTAAAGTTTAATACTGCTTTTCATGCCCAGACTGATGGTTAGTCAGAGAGGATTATTCAAACACTGGAGGACATGCTGAGAGTATGTGTGATGGATTTCCAAGGGAGCTGGGACCAGCATTTGCCTTTGATAAAATTTGCTTATAACATAGTTATCAGATAAGTATCGACACCATATGAAGCAATTTATGTGAGAAAGTATAGGACACCTCTATGTTAGGATGAGGTTGGTATAACTAAAGTCGAAGGAGCATAATTGATAGAAATTACTGGTCGAAAAGTGGTGACACACATAACTATTTGGCCTATTATGAGATTGGGCTTCCCGATAAAATTTGATTTACACACGTAATTATTTTTCGGCTCTTATGTACTGGATCTGGAACCTATTTCCACTGGATGAGTGATTAATAGGTTAGGCCTATGTGGTTCCTAATAGGTATGTATTGAGTCATAGGCTAGGCCTATATGTTTCTATGTCATGTATCTTCATTTTATGAATTGTTTTGTAGATGTGTGAAAAATCTATCCTCAGGTTATCTTGATTGTTTTGGTGTGTATCGGGTTCTGTTTGCAATATATGCTTTTCCTGCTCATTGAGAACATAGCGTACTCACCCCCTCCGCTTTCCAACCATGCGGGTTAATTTGGTGAACTTGAAGCTCTAAGTAGATCGTGCGATCTTTTGACATTTTCGTGAGATTACTGCATGTGGGTAGTCTTTATTTTATTCTTTTATTGTTTACTGGCTTATGAGTATGTAGACATGTTTGATGATTGTGTAAATTAATGTGTGACTGTCTTGTGGTTTGTAAATGATCTTATGTATGAAAATTATATACTGTTGCTGAAATTGCTCTTGAGTGGACTTAAAAGTCCAGAAGTTATGGTTGAGTTTTAATGCGAAGATAGAATTGTGTGTCAAATTGATCTACAGGTGATTTACAACTCTTGCAATTAAGTTTTGGGATTTTAAAATACAGTCGTTGTGCTGCCCAATTTTTTATTTATTGATTGATTTATTTTTGTTTAAAAGAATGTACAGTTAGCCTTGCATAGTCGGGTTAAGTGATACCGTGATGTATCCTTAGCTTGGGTATATAGCGGTTATTATATGCCTGATATGGTTCTGGGTCGTGACATTTAATGCCTTAGAAGATTAAAGATACAATGAGTTTCATTATTTCTTGTCCTATTAATAAATTATAAATTAAAAGAGCATTAGCAAACTTAGGAGTTAAAATTAATTTAATGCTACCTGACTGTGTTCTGTTGGTGTATATCGAATATGACGAAGCTAATGAGTGTTAGATTCCAAAGAAGAGTGGAAGCAAGTCATTGATTATGGATATAGGTTGAGCGAAAGGCTTGAGTAAGAAGTCCGACAAAAAGTCTCATAAAGAAATGCTTGTTGGGATGCAACCCAATCTTTATTTTTTTAATTCATTAGCTTTTGGGATCTTTAACAGTAGCTTTAGGGATCTTTAAAAATAGGTTTAGTTGTCTTAGTAGTTTCAAACTCATGGTTTCAAGTTTATTTTGATATTCTTTTATGTTTAGATCTTGATTATTCTACTTGATATGAAACCTAATGGAGTTTTATAGGCTATAGAGGCAAATTAACCGAAAGTGCTATAGTGGAGATCATATGTTACTGGTATTAAATAGATATTGATGGCATTGGATAAGGCTGATGATTTATTACTATTAAGGGAGTATCGATTATTCTTATATAAGAACAATGTACAATTTAAGTATAGGGGAGGGAATTAATCATTGTACTTATTAATTTTGTTATGATTAGCTTAATAAAAAAATTAAAATTTTTTAGAATATTAATCAAAATGTTTCATTGTAAATTTGATTGTTATTGTTGGTAGCACATCATATCATTACATAAAATAAATAGACCTAAAACTATAGCTAGTGGTAAATCTAGGTCGATCCCATAAAAAGTGTGTGTAGAGCTTTTAAAATGAAAGTAATCGGTGTTTAGATTTTGGGGGGAGGGGTTTGGTTTGATTTCAAATAAGAAAATAAAATGTAACTAAACTAATAAAAACAAATTAAAGAAAACATTCAAAGATCATGAAAAGTGATGAATACATTAGGGACCTGGTCATCGGTTTAATCTCATTGTACACGTGATTAAACATATCTTATTAAATTGTTATTCTTATACCTTCCTAGCAACTATTAATTGTAAGTTAACGATAATCTCTTTTAACCCCAATTTTCCCTTAGGGTATGTTTAATTAATAAGAGCTCGTTAATTAAACCTAGCTATTGAACAACTTAGAACAAACTCTCTAGATTTAATTGGACAATAACCTAGCTATTGAACAACCTAGAACAAACTCTCTAGATTTAATTGGACAACCGTATTATGAGTTAGGAAAATAGATTAACCAAGGCAACAACCACACAAGCTCGGGTCATTTAACCTAGGTTATATTATCCCTAATGAATAAAAATTGTTAGTTGCCATAAACGAATTTTAACATAACAATTACGTATTATATTGAAACTTTGGCAATGAGTGCACACATAAAAAACAATAAAATAGGGCATTCAATCATTCTTACATAACACCTAAACAATAGACATAGGATAACATAATCAATCCATAAAAGAGAAAAAACAACAAACACAATGAGAAAAATGTTTAATCGAGTTCTTCAGCCTCGATATCACTTTCAAATCAGTGTCAGCAAGCTTAACTCTCCATGGGTCTCCAAAGAAATGGAACTTTGCCCCTTTTCTTCTTCAAAACTCAAGCTCCACTCTCTAAAGGTGATTCCTCAAATGAAACATGGCTTCTTCCATTACAACTTGCCCATTTATATTAAAAACTGGGGTTCGGGTGAGTTAGCAAAAACTCACAGGTGTGATTGGCTTCCTTGAAACTTACGATTGTGAGCTATAGTTGCATAGGCATGACATAGTCATGCATGAAAAAATGATGCATGACCCTGAGGGATGAATGCCTTACATGTTCTTCATTTTATGTTTTTTCTTATCCTCTCTTGCTCTAATCCTTCTCCTCCTTGCTCTATGAAGACAAGTGAATGTGAGTCTCAAAAAGATGACTCAAATATGACTCACTTTAGCTCTTTCGCTTCTAAATTGCACCTAAAACCAAATATTATTAAGCTTTCATAGCATTAATCATTAAGTGTTATGGAATAAATGCATAATCAATTAAACACAAATCAACTGTGATTTGATTTATTTAGGTAATTATTTATGGGCTTTGATGATTAAGTTAATTTCAATTTGGTTCACTAATTTTGAGAATGGATATTTTATTTGCATTATAATACTTTTTCTATAAGTTGTACATACAATTTAGTTAGAAGTGAATTCTATTTAAGCATTTATATTATTAAAAAAGAAAAAATGTATATGAGTGAGCATATAGTAGATTCCCTCTGTTGGCTTTAAAGTAACTAAAAAGTTTGAAGTTAAAAAGTGGTTCTAGTATCTATTTGAAACAGTAATTAAATTGAGTAACTAGAAGTATTTATGAGAAGGTGTTTACTCTCAAGTCAAAAGTTTATGTGACTTTCAAAAAAGTTCTAAATGCTCTTATTCTATTTTTGAAGTTAGTGTTCAATAAGGGCCATAAAAAATTGAAAATCAAATCACCTTTCTTAAATATGTTCATTTTATGCATTAGGTTGTGTTTTACAGATTGAGTTAAAGGTTGAAGGATTATGAAGTGAAGTGAATTGAATTGATTTATGGCTTGATGCAAGTAGCTAAATACCTAAAAATATGATGAACTTTGTAATTGGATGAATAATGGATAATCTTGATCGATATGATTGATTTGTTAAATCCATGCATGGGTTGCTTCCTATGTAAGTTAAGAGTGATGAGATTTATTTACTTGAGGATAAACAAAAGCTTAAGTATGGGACAATTTGATAAGTGCTCATTACTTTATGTTTCTATCATGGTTTTGAGAATGTTCAGCTTATTTTTTTGATGATTTTAATAGGGTTTTGATACTTAATTTGGTTTATGTTTTTGTTTTAGGTCTTATTATAACTCTCTAGTTAAGAAGGAATGGATTTAAGTCTGGTTGGAGACAATATTCATAATATGGATCCAAATGTCTCCATAGTTGTCCAATTGAGGAGCTATTAGAGTTTATTAAAAGCTAATACAATGAAAAAACAACTTTTTCAAAGGTATCAGAGACTAATTCAAGCCTAAAAATATATAAAAAAGAGAATTTGAAAAGTAGAATTTTATAATCAACATGAGATTGGCACCAAACATGTAATGGGATAAGCATCATTTTGTTTATGGTTTGTGGGAATTAAAAGTTATAAAATGCAATTGTAGCCAATTAGGGATGACAATGGGCTCAGGCTTGGGGACAACTCCTGAGCAGGACAGAAGTGACTAGGCCCGAGCTGGGACAAAATTTATTTTAAAAAAACAAAACGACATCGTTTTATGGCAAAATAACGTCATTTTTCTTTATCGAGCCCAGACAACCTGAGGCCAAGCTCAACTGGGTTCAGAAAATTGGGTTTGGCCTGTTGACTTTAGGTTAGATCAGATTAGGTTGGGCTGGGCTCAAGCCCTTTTACCATCCCTATAGCCAGTCTTAAAGTAACTAGGCATTAGACTCATGATATGCATTTTGAGCATATATAAAAGAATAAAATTTTTGAACCCTTATTCACTTATTCTAACCTCAAATTATGAAGACCCCTTTTAGGGTTAATTAGGGGAAAGTTTTGGAGGACTCCTAAAAGAAAAGATAGTCAGAGGATGAGAGGACAACTCTAACAGCCAAAAAAATATTAATAATACATCAAATTAAAGTTTTTAATATAAAAAAGGAATCAATCTTATAGATAAAGAAGATGCCTTATCAAGATTAAATTCAAGAACTATGAGTATGTTAACTTTTGTCCAGTTTCTTTATAGTTTATTATTGGACTTATTTACTTTATTATGAACTAAATTGGGATAAATCTAGGTGGATAAACCTTAGGGCTTATTTTTTGAATTGACTATTTAATTAATGAAATATTATAATTCTCTTAGAATTATTCACTAGTCTATATTATGTTGAATTGAAGTAGGGGATGTAGAAAAATTGAATTTAGATATAATTATATAATTGAATTAAAGAATGAAAAAGATCTTATATAAGGATATATCATGTCATGAATATTGATGGTTAAATGGAATACTAGAAATAAGACTATAAGATCTTTCTTAGTTAGATGAAACCTATTACAGGAATTTACAGAGAGAGTTAATGCTTTCTTAGGGAGTTTTAACTAAAAAGATATTTTAATTAATTAACTTAAGGATAAGGGTCATATTAATCTTGAGAAAATATGGTTATAACTATGGACTTCCAACTTATCTAAGAAATTTTGGTTAATCATTGAATCAAGATAAACTTAAGTATACTAAAGGATTCAGGGCAATTTTTACCTATATATTGTTTATCTATTAGTTGCTTCAATCTTATTTCATTGCTTTGGTTTGATATTTCATATTACTTTTGGTTATTTTATTTTAAATAAATTACTCATTTTATTAAATTAGATAATAAAAGGATAATTAGTAATTGTAGTTATAATCCTTGTGGGATTAATATCTACACTTACTTAAACTATACTATAAGAGCAATAGATAGGGCAATTTTTGCCTATAAATTGTTTATCTATTAGTTGTCTCAGTCTCATTTCGTTGCTTTGGTTTGATATTTAATATTACTTTTGGTTATTTTATTTTAAATAAATTACTCATTTTATTAAATTAGATAATAAAAGGATAATCAGTAATTGTAATTATAGTCCTTATGGGATTAATATCCACACTTACTTAAACTATACTATAAGAGCAATAGATACACTTATCTAGGTGATTTCTTTTAGTATTATTATGTGTTTGTGTGTGTGTGTCTATATATATATATATATATACACACACACACACACACACATCACATTCCAAAGTAGGTGTCAAGATCATTCCTCCTTTAGAATTAAGGGATATTCATTTTGATGCTCCCAAAGATGCCATCTCTCTTAAGCTCTTCTCCATAGCCTTTATCTTGCCAATCACCTTGATTTGCAAATCTATCCACATTATCTTTTATTGGTTTGTAATTTTCAGCCATCAATCTCTCTTTATCATTTTCAAAATCATCTTGGAGAACTAACATTTATTGCTAACTTGCATTAGGAATTTTTGGTGATTCTCCACTATATAAATTGGCTATGGTAGTATTTTACTCTTCTAGTTGATCCTTATATTGTCAAATATAATATTCATGCATTTAGGTTAATGTTGTATAGCTTATAACATGAATGTATCACCCTTCCTCACCCCCTTTAACTCCATCCTAATTAGTCATGTTTTAATTATTAAAAGAATATTAGTAAATACCTCACAACACTCCTTCATATGTTTCTATTGTTTAATATCTTTCACTTCACTCGTTTCATTCCAAACTTTTGGCTCTTCTTTACTGAAGTCACACTCTTGTGTTTTACACTTATTTTTCCTTTTGAATCTTTATTGAACTAACCAAAACAAACCAAGGAATAAACCCTTAGTATTCAATCACTTTCAAATCTTGATGGAGGCAAAGATAAGTAAGAAACTAATGATGAAAATAAAAAAGGAATAAAGAGATTAAGAATTATTGGGGATTAGATTATGGAGTCTATTGAGATTTGTATTTGGACAAAAATTCTAGGATTTTAAATGTTGGCCTCTGAAAATTTTTCGTTGAATTAAGCATGATAATTTTTAGAATAAGCATAGAATTTGAATTTTTGCCTTAGAATAAATTATGAGGTCATGATAGAATTAGTATTGGAGTTAATTAATTATTTTAGTGTTAGTAGGATTTTATTACATTGGTTAATTAGATTAAAGTAGTAAGAATGTGTAAGGGCAATTTTGGCATGCCAC
>JANIIA010076267.1:0-10238 GCA_027478495.1 Erythroxylum alaternifolium
TCACTAATGTTATTCCAACATTATAAGATCACACATTATCCAAACTTTCCTTTCTTCTTATAAATTTCACCAAATTTCCAAACCTTCGGGGTTTATTTTCCATAATCAATTAGACAATTCCGATGAAGTAATTTGGAAACACTTTAATCTATAAAATCTTCCCCATTGTATTAAGTTTGTAATGACACCAAAATTACTTAATTTGGTTTAGAAATGTGAAAGTCATACTCGAAATATTTTCGGACTACTTTTATTCAGAGACAGCACCCCATACTCAACTTTCACCCAAAAAGTGAAACTCTTAGAGCCTGGTTCAGAATTTAATTTCTTCATATGATTTATATCCTTATGTCTGTAGTTTAGATCAAATCAAAAACCAGTCCATTTGGATAACTACAGAAGAATTTATGCCCAAAATACTGAACCATGTTTAGTGCAGGAAAAGTTCGCCACGACAAACTTTTAATAGTTCACCGCGGCGAACTCCTCTAGAGAGGAAATCCTGAATGAAAATCACAAGTTCGCCACGATGAAACCCAGAGTTCACCGCGGCGACCTTCACCCAATTGAAATCCTCATTAAAGCCTTCAAGTTTGCCGCGGAAAAATTCTAAAAGTTTGCCGCAGCGAAATTTCACAGAAACATACTTAGTCCAGCACTCTCTTCCCATTTTCCAGATTTTTCACATCTAACAACTTACAACTAACATACCTTATACAAAAATCATCCTCTACCTCACTTGCTCTTCAATCTCTACTCCAATTAAATTCAATAACATTCACATTTAATTATTAAATTTATATTTGACAAAACATTAAACATGTATACATTCATTACTTCACCATCTTTCATCAAACACAAAACGTCTTCTTATGCCATTTAACCTCTAACAATAGTCACAATTACTTCAATTAACCCTACCCATAATATTTAACAAGCTACTTACTTGTTTTAGCTTCCAACTCTTTAAACATCTTCAAGATCACCAAAAATTCCTAGTTCCACCAACATACATGATCATCAACATTTAAGGGTTGGAAGATTAGGATTCTTGGTAGGAATGAAAGAGAGGCAAAGTGAAGGAGTAGCAAATGGAAGATGAGAGGTTCAACATGGGTGGATAAAAATCAAGAAGAAGAAGAGAAAAGAAGCCACAAAAATAAAGGAGAGAAGAAGAGACTCAAAGCAAAACCCTAATACCGACTCCCCTTTTGAGAGAAGCTTCGTGAAAATAAAAAAGGAGGTAGGGTTTCTTTCAATAAATACACAAAAAATGCCACATGTCCAATTTCTTATAACCTAAGTCCAATTTCTTCTCTAATTGTCTCCCAAATTTTCAATGGCACTTGTCAATAAATCCTAAAGTCATTTATAAGAATTTCCATTGCCATTTGACTGTAAATTCTAATACCTTTTATCATTTGTTGTGCCAATTGGCATTTTTTCTAGTTAAAGAATTTTCCCAATTCTTTTCAGAAAATTTACCCAAAAACTCCAAAAATTCTAAATCAAGAATTCCAATCTCTAATTCAAAATTTCAATATAATCAAACCACAATGTCCAATAAAACCACATTTCTCAATAAAATCACAACTATAGATCAATTATACCTAGAAATTGTCAATGAATGCATGTACAGTCATTTTGATGTGTGCAAAAATTCACCATTCACTTACATGTGCATATCCTGAAATGCATGAGAATGAAATGTGTTTCCTAATTTCCCGTAATCTCTTACATTTACAATTTTTTTAGCCTTAAGATGGGTAACAGGATGTTACAACTCTCCCCTCCTTAGAAGAAATTTCGTCATCGAAATTAATATCTGATAGATCAATAAGGCAGGGGAAATCTTTCTTTATATGCTCTTCCGTTTCCCATGTAACCTCTTTACTCGAATACTTTCCCTTAGTTGTAGCACCCCAGTTGTCCACAGTCGATAGACTTACTAGGTCTTTCAATCACTTGTTCAAATATCACACTATCTTAACTAGTTCCTTAATATCTCAGATTATTAAAAAAATTTCACTTCCAGTTTCAATAACACATATACCCAATCATAATGATATTTCCTAAACATATCCATGTAACACTGTGTGAATTCAAAACATCTTTTATTGGTATCACTAACTCATAAGTGTTAAGTCAGGAGGACTTCACGATAATTAATTTTGATGACAATCAAATAATAGTAATGTTAGAAATATATGAACTAGTTTGATGAGTGTGTTAAGTGTGTAGAAGAAGTAGAAACACAGAAGAAGTAAAAGACAGAAGAAGTGGACACAGAAGAAACAAAGCAGAGAAGAAGCAAAACACAGAGGAAGTAAAGACAGAAGAAGTAGAGACACAGAAGAAGCAAAACATATAAGAAGTAAAAGACAGAAGAAGTAGAGACACAGAAGAAACAAAGCAAAGAAGAAGCAAAACACAAAAGAAGTAAAAGACAGAAGAAGTAGAGACAGAGAAGAAGTAGATACAGAAGAAGCGAGACACAGAAGAAAACACAGATGATACAAAGCAGAAGATATGCGAGTATGTCGAGCAGTTAGTTAGTTGGACTTAGTTACAGAACTCAACTAAATAGCGGTTTTCAAGAATCAAGAAGCAGTTATTAAGAATCAAGAAGCGGTTATCAAGATTCAAATAAGCAATTGGAGACTTAGACTATAAATACTGGTCGCAGTCGAAGACTAAATAATTTTTAGAGAGATCTTTGATTCCACAACTGTTGAGCGTTCAAGTGTATACTTAAAAAATTCTGTAGTGTGATACTATAGAGCTAAACTACTGTAACAATAGCTCACGACATCTTTCTAGTGAGAGAAAGAAAAGGCTAAGAGCCTGGAGAGGCTAAGATAGTTGGAAAAAGAATACTTGGTGTACGAGACCTGAAGAGACTCGAGTAGGAGAAAGAATACTTGTACATTGGTTGAAGTATAGTGAATACTCAGATGAATTCTGAGGACTAGACGTAGCCCACGGTTTGGGGTGAACCAGTATAAAATTGCAGTGTCTATCCTCTATCTCTGAACTTAGTATATTTTGTTCTTAAACATGTATGTAGAAGTTATTTGTGATTTAACTCATAACAATTTTTGTTATTGATTTTCTTTTAACAAGTTAGAGAAGTTCTTATCAGAAATACAAAGAATTTGTATTCGCGAAAAGAATACAAATTCTTTTCGCGAATACACATAATTTAACCCCCTTCTTGTGTATATCTTATATTGTACATAATTTTTATATTAACGTATAATGTACTTCACAAAAAAGGAAAGAAACGTGTATAGTAGCTTGGGTTTATTGCATTAATTCGTCAAAATCACGCTACAGTGTGAGAGGAGTATAGAGGCGGTAGATAAGTGAAGAATAGTGAATAGTAGGGTAGGACAAATGTTTATTTGTCACTTTGATGAACAGTAGATAGGAATAAGAAGCTTAGGCAGTGAAGGAGAATCATAGGGTTTTTGGTAGGGTTATCAATGAGGGTTGAAACATTTTTCCGAGAGAGACCTATGGGGAGGTAATATCCCGATGTCGGTTTAAAGGTGACATCAACATCGATGACCTAGGTTAAGTGTTTTTTTTTTCAATTTTTGTTGTTTCTTTCTCTCATTAGAGATTGATCGTGTTATCCTATATTAATTAATTTGGGTTTTGTAAATGGATAATCAGTTTTTCTTTATTGTTTGGTTATTTGTGTTTGAACCTATAGGGTATTGTGAAATGATGATTTTAATGTGTTCAATGAATCGTTTGATTGCATACCCACTTGTAGAATTTCAATATAATCCATAATCGTTATGTTGAAATTTATGTGTAGAGACTAATGATTCGTAATCATTAGAGATAACATGACCTAGGTTAAATGACACATCAAATGTAGTTATTGCCTTGATTAATCGATTTTTATAATTCATAATGCTACTGCCTAATTAAATCTAGAGATCGTATCCTAGGTTATTCGATGGTTAGGTTTAATTAACGATCATATCTTGATTAAATATTACCTAAAGGAAAACTCGAGTTAATTATTAACCTATGATTAACAGTTGCTAGGAGAGGTTTATAAACAACAAGTCCATGAAATATGTATTATTAGGGTGTAGGTCGAGATTGAGTCAAAGAACTGGGTCCTTATCAAATTCCCTACTTTTATCATTTTTCACATGTTTTCTTTAATTTGTTTTCATTGGGTTAGTTTTATTTTATTTTTTAATTCAAAATCCAAAATCCCCTGTTAAACCTAAACACCAGTTACTTTCATTTCAATAACTTTTCACATACTCTCTGTGGGGTTGACCTAGACTCACCATTGCTATAGTAGCAGTCTAGTTATTTTATTTTTACTAGCGTTATCATACATTATCAATTTTGGCATCGTTATCAGGGAGAGCAGTGTTTTAGTTTTTTTGTGATTTTAATTGGTGTTTTGTGTATATTTATTCGTAATTGGTTTCTTTTTAGTTATTTCATGATCCTTTCTTTATTTTATTTTATGTTTTTGATTTATAAAAAAGTCATGGATGGAAGTAATTTTTTCTTTAACTCTTATTTTTAATCCTATAACCAAAATTAGACTGATCAACCTAACTTTGGTTATGGATGGGATAACCATCAAAATTACTTCTATAATAGTTTACAGGACATATAACAGTTGTCACACATACCAGAAGCTTCCTCTTATGACTCTGTCTATCTCTGGAAAAGTTGATTAATATTGTGAACGCTAATACTTTACAATTACAGTTGAACAATCTACAATTCCAGCAGGATGGAGGCAATTTTCACAAAATACATAGTCTAGTGCCCAAGATTCGGAGAGCCAACATGACTTAGGTACATCTCTAGAAGAATTGCTTAATATTATGGCTGCTAACAATCTTCAAATTTAGCAGAATATGTAATAATTCCAACAGAATATGCAACAGTTGTTTTAGCAAGGTATACAACAAATCTGATAGGATGCTCTGCATTTCTAGAAAGATGCATTGCCTCGATGGGTAGAAATCAATCATCTAGAATAGCAAAGTGAAAAGGAGCAGTCGTATCAACCCGAGGTGCACCCAATTGATGTTTGTTTAGAAACTTTATAAAGTGATGAAAAGCTTGAGAATTTTGAGAGCATTACTTAAGGAATTACTTGTATGGAAGAAGTAGAAGAGGAGCTTGAAGTAGAAAATGACATATCTTTTAGCTCGAAGTTAAATAATAAGTTCCATTTTGTTGTTGAGAATGACTCTTTACTTTTACTTAGTAGCTTAGAGGAATTAAACGAGGAAGAAAAAGATGAAGAGACATTCGAGATCTTCAAGAAAGCATGTGCCCAGTGGAGATCGAAAGTCTAAGGATAGGGAGGACACTAAATGGGAATGATGATCAACTAAGGTCCTATCCGGAACAATCTTGCATGGAATTGGCACTAGCTGTAATACCTGAAGATCATAATTTTGTCAGACGAGGATAAGAAGCAGTCGAGCCAATGACCTAAACCAAGGCACATCTTGGAAGCAACCCAAGGGAAGTAAATTTCTTTTCTTTGCATTTTCGTGTTTCTTTTTATATACATGTGTGTTCTTTGTTGGTTTGTTTCTTGCTTGTTCTAAGTTTTCAATCAAAGTGAGAGAAAGAATAAAATAAACAAAATAAATATTTTCTCATTTTCTATAACTTTTAGGATTATATAGTCATGAGAAGAAAATGAATTGACTAGAGAATTTCATAGCAACTTTAGCATATACTTTTGCTCTTCTGACTGGTCACATTATCTTTAGAAGAGTAGTGACCAGTGGTAAACTAAGCTACTGAGATTTTAAGCTTTATTTAACTGATACATTCATATCAGTCTCATTTTCTTTTGATAATGTGTGACCTTCATAACATTTACATCCTAATTTTGCCTTGAATTTCTATTCAAGACCACATTTTTATCACATGCATCAACATGGATATGATTAGGCATTCTTTGCTTTTCTGAACTACATTAGCCAAATATCTTACCCATTATATGATTTTTTCCTTTTAATAAGCCCTTTGAGCTTTATTTACCGTTTCTTTGTGTATTAACCACATTACACGCTTTAACTTAACCAAATGTCCTACCCAAACCATAAAGCTAGTGGACCATTTGTGATTGTTAAATTTATGGATGTACAAAATTCTAAGTGTGGGGATGTACATATATATGGATTGGCTATAATGATTGAGATGTTATTTTATGTATTTTTATTGAAATTCCCATGTTGATGTAGTTTATTGTAATTTTTATAAGAGAAAAAAAAAGAAAGGAAAAGAAAGAAAGAAAAGAGAAAAGCAAAAGAAAAAAGTTTAAATAAATGTATTAAAGAGGAATTGCATATGTGTTGAAAATTTTTTTATGATTAATACATCCTCCCAAAGTTTTAGTGAATGTGTTATTGGAGTATATTGAATATGAGGTAGATGTTGGCTTAAAAGGTTAACTCTTTTGTGGTTTCAATGTATTATCATTAGTTGTATAAATGATTCCTTCAGATTAGTATATGCTTCATGTAGTTTGTGTGTTATAGCTAAATTGGGTTATGAAATGTAAGTGTTGCATAGGTCATAGCTGACTATACCAAGTTTTATTGAATGTTAACTTAAGCACTTGGTGGTATAATTGAGTGTTACTTTTGTTTCACTAGCTTTAATGTCTTTCATGCTACTTGACCTAAATACATCTCACCTTACCTTTGCCCATATTATAACCTTGAAAAATCCTTTGATCCATGATTTTGCATGGGAACATTAGTGGTGGAGAAATGAAATGATATGGAAAGTTATGGAAAGACATGAGCATGAATTGTAATATCAAGTTTTCTATACTAAGGGTTAAGACATAGGATCCTAGACATTTGCATATGAGAAATAACATTTAGAATATGCGAAATGCATTACATAGATATGCATACCTTGAGCATACACACAAATTTGATTTTTGAACACATTGTAAATACTATATGTGCACTCAATTGACATTTTTTTCGGGTATGAATGATTGAAAATAGCTATTATATGAATTGTGAATTTTTATGTCTTGAAAATTGGTTGATGAATTATAATTGGTGATTTCATTTATTAATTATAATTGAGAGATTTATAAATTATGTGTATTTTTGGACTAGGACAAATGTCAAGTGACAAGACAAATTGATTCATGATTGTAGAAATAAGTGACAAATGCTAGTGGAAATAATTGTCAAGTGGTATTAGGATTCATTAACAAGTGACATAAAAAACTGACTGGCAAGTGGTTTAAAATTTATGGGACAAATGAACTAGTTATTAATGATATGGGATACAAAAATTAGAAGACATTAGCATTATTAATTAAGTGGTAAGTGTGATGACACTGGTCATGACATTTACCAAGAAATTTTCACCATATGTTTAACCCATCCCACGACATTTACTTATTGAAAGATCATCTTTATCTTGTATTTCACTTTTCTTAAATAATCTCTTTATTTTCTTCTTATTCTCTCAAATTTTGACACTTTCATCTTCTTCATTTTCTTCACTCACGACCATCTCACTCTCACCCTCATCACATTAAGTTCTTGCTATCTTTAACTTTGTTTCTTAAAGATGATGATCATGTTACAAAGAAAACCTAATTTTTCCATTTTGAAAGATGATGATCATGGACTACTTTAGAGCTAGGTTTTACGTGACTTGAAGAAACTTTGGAACTAAAACAAGTAAGTAAAATATCAAGCTTCATTAGAAGATATATGATAATAGTTTAGAGATGGCATGATCATCATAATGGAGTTGAATCTATGCTGAAACGTGAATAAAGAAATGGGTATATGCATGTCCAGTTTTTTTTGTATATGATGAGTAATAATTTATGAACTATTATAGGGATGTTTTAAAGATAGAATGATCATGAAAATGGTGATGAATGAGTATTGCATGTTGATGAAGAAATGTGTAGGTTTATACTCTATTTTTGTATGATTAATGAACTATAGGTTATGAGTTGTTTTATGAACGATGTTGAGATGGAAATGAGGTCATAATGAAGAGGAAATGAAGTAGAAATGATGAATTATGTATAATATGTGTTAGATGTAACATGTAAGAGTTGAAACCTGAAAAATTGGAAGAAGAATTTGCTGGAATTTTTGGAATAACATAACCCACGATCTTGGGAATGACTCCACGATCGTGGGAATTGCAAATAAAGGGTTAGAAATCCTTATACAAACTAACAATGAACGTGGAAAGTCCACGATCGTAAGAAAGGCCCTAAACGTGGATTCTTGTCTTTTACATGTTGTTTAAATCAACTAATTCTAAGGTACTATTCTGTGGTGTGTTTAGACTTAAGTGATTAAATGTTGATATGTTAGGGTGATAATTGAGGTTTTAACTAAAGAATGAATTGATGATATCGTGTATCAAAAATCTGGAAATTTAGAGTCAATATAGGAATGAAGTGTTCTTACGAATGCTAATGTGATCTAAAGGTGATGAATGATGTGTATTAAGTAAAGAAGAATGAGAATTTAGATATTATATGATCTTATAATGCTAGAATAACATTGGTGAATGATTGATTGATGAAACTTAGAATAATCATGTATAATTGAGATGTAAACCTAAGTTCAAATTAGACTTATAGGAGTTTTGAGGTAAGAATGATTAATATTTGTAATTGAGGATACATACTGGGGAATGTCATTGAGCATGCATTGTACATAACATATATACATATGTGTGTATAATTAAGTACTAATATGAATGAACAACTTAGTAATGTGTATAAATATGTGTATTGCATGGTTTAGAAGTGAAAATAGATCACCAATATGCAGACATTGCTGGGATGTCAAGGCAATAGTATCTGGAGCTTATTATGAGTAACCTAGATGTTTCTTAGTAGGATTGATTGTAATTGCTTAAATTTCAATTATTAAACTGATAATTATATGAACGTGATAATTTTGGATGTTGATGGTCCGAGGAGTTCTATAATTAGGAATATATTAGAGGTGTTCTGATTG
Source organism: Erythroxylum alaternifolium (assembly GCA_027478495.1). Classification (NCBI taxonomy): domain Eukaryota; kingdom Viridiplantae; phylum Streptophyta; class Magnoliopsida; order Malpighiales; family Erythroxylaceae; genus Erythroxylum; species Erythroxylum alaternifolium. The sequence continues at coordinate 9,036 of JANIIA010076267.1, forward strand.
TATGTGAATCTGACAGAAATAAGTGTTCTCAACAAATATGTTGAATGCCAGACTTAAGTCTAATGAAAATGTGAAAGTGAATGTGTATCGTAAATGAAAGTGATTAATTGCATATATGTGTTTTGATGTATTTTGTTACATGATATGCATGATCAAATAAAGGAAGTTGTGACCAAAGTGGCTAGTGAAAAACAACTTAAAGCTCAGAATATGTATAAAGAGCCACAAGCTTAGTATTAAAATGAGCTTACTATCCACAATAGATATGGGACAGTTAAAAAGGCACTCGATCACAACAAAATAAAAATAAAAGTGAGTCTCATATGCATTAGAAATTGTACACATACATGTAATATATGAAAGATTTCATGAATTTATTAAATTGTGATGTTATGAATGATTAATAAAAAGTTTTAATTATTATGAAATGAGTATGTGAAATGAGTATGTGAAATGAGTGAACCATTCTATCTAGTATTTGTTAATGTGATTTGTTTGTAAAATGATTGGTGCATTGTCATTGTGATTGTTATAAATGAGCACATCGATGATGATTTGCTCACTAAGTTCGCAAAACTCATCCAAATTGACAAATAGACTTTTAGGTATGAGAAAGGAGACCTAGTTATTAAAACACTCTATAAGAAGTCTAGTACTACATTTTTGGACTCAAGAAATGGGTTAAAGGTCAGTTAGCTGAGACTATGGAGTTTAGATCAAATGTTTCTATTCAGTTTTTTATTCCTTGCAGAATATTTTGTAAAATAGCAGTTTGCTCTTAGATAATGATGATACTATATATGAATTTTATAGTGTAATGCTACAGTGTAACCATGTTTTACAAATAGAATGACGAATTGTTATTTGAATATTCATATTCTATATATTATGCCATATTAAGTGTATGTGACTCCTCTAATATGTCACTCTCATAGGGTGGTTGGATCAAAAAATAAAAGATATAAGATTTGGCTAAAACGATAGATTTCAAAACTTTTTTTTAGAAATTAAAACACAGCGGATGCAAGATAAACAAATCAACATGCCAAGCCATGCATGATACGGTATATGGAAAATAATTATCATAAGAACAAGATGGAGATTATATTACCGACTCCTTTGCTACAACTTTAACTCCTCGTTGTGCTATCCTCTCCTTCTTCTTATATCCTCTCCTAGCTTTAGCCTTGCTTTTGAATCCTT
>JANIIA010076367.1:0-28430 GCA_027478495.1 Erythroxylum alaternifolium
TAAGTTATGTACGTGGTGTACACTGATATGCCTTTCTTTTGCCACCTTCTTTATCAAGCTTTAGTTAACATGCTGATGTGGGAGTGATTGGGAGGGGTAGGCCAAGTTATGGAGGTAAAATAACCTCTTGTCCTCCATTGTATTTAAACATTCTTTTATTAGAATGGTGAGTTGTAAATTTCCAAACGAGGGACTAGCCAAATATACTTGAATGGGCTATAAAAGCTATAGAGTCCTTAAAGCAGGATAATAGTCTTCAAAACTGCTTTCAATTGCTCCGTTTATGTCATATGAAGAGAGCAGAACTCTAGACTTCACTACAAAGCAGAGTTAAGAAAGCACATCTTACCTAAAAAGAAAATTGTTTTTTGAATTAGAGAAATAATCATAGAACATAGTGTACAAATGAAAGTAAGTCTTTAAGTAATTTATGAATTCAAGTATTTTGTAATTCTTATTACCTTTTTTGCTTGTTCTTTCAATTGTAGCAAAAATGACTGAGCCTTTATAACGATGTTCAAGCTCAACTTTTGTGAACAATTTTTTTATTTTCATAAAAAATATTAAAGTTATGTTCTAAAATGTTGAAATCAAATTTACTCTTATCATTTTGTTAGTTTTATTAGTAAAATGTAAAACATGTATGTTTATATAATTCCAAATAAGCATCTTATGCACTAAAATAAGAATTATGCTGTAGTTATGAATAATATAATATACAATTAGAAATTAGCATCTTATGGACTAAAATAAGAATTATGCTGTTATTATGAACAATATATTATGTTATAAACTGTAGTATATACCATAAACAAACTGCTCTTGTTAAGTGAGATGTTATCATAAAGCAAATTTTGAAATCTAATGTCGAATTGAATGCACTTTGCCAACCTACTCCGACACTAAAAGATGTAACATCTGCACCTATTACTCATCCTAGAGATAAGTATCTACAAATTTAGAGAATGCGATGCAATATTAGTTCTCCATCAAGTTCTCAAGAGATGCCTCTATCAACTTCTCAAGAGATGCCTTCAGCTTCTAATCAGCCACCAGTAAATGACACGAGCCCCTTTCATAGTATTAGTGTTACCTCTGCAAGCACAGCAGGTATGATCTTTCACATCACATTGGTTAGACATACAAGTTTAATAATTTTTTTATCTAACCATTTAAGAGTATGTTTGCTATATTTTTTCATCGTAAAATATTCCTTGCTATATTTTGGGATCCACAACTGATCCGAAAAAGACAAAGAGTGTTACAAAAGGACACGGATTGGTAAAGATTAATAAGGCAATAGGTAAGAGATTGGAGACAAAGGTCTCCCCCACTGAAGGACAACCAACCAACTCCGTACAGTATGCCAAATTATCAAATGAGATTGGTCTGGTATCCCGAACTTCCTTACCTATAAGAACAAAATGGAAAAAATAACTAATGAGGAGTTGGACATTTCATTTGATAAGTTAGACATAAGTATCATAAAACTATCTAATATGTATGTGTTTTTTGTATGCCTAAAGCTTTGACCAATAATTTATATTTTGTTGCAGCAAAAATTGGAAGTCAAGGGAATGAGGACAGACGACGAAGTACATGCTGCTGTGAAGAAGTTTCTTTCTTTAAGATCTAAAGATCAAAGATTTCATTTAAGAAAATATTTTAACCAAGCACGGAAGGGATGTTAAGCCACAAAATGTCACAGTGGCAGAGTGGATGGTTTTATGCGAATATTGGGAGCAATCAGCTACAAAGGTTAGTTAATTTGATCACAAAACTTAATTTCACAAATTTTTTACAACTAATTATATTTTTGTATTTATGAATTGTGATTTATAAATGTTATAAATGATTTTTTTACGTTTACGGTTAGGAAAAATTTCAAAAAGTCGAATTGGTTAGGAGTCAGGTCAAATGTCGACTAAACTCGGGCTCCAAGGCCTTTGTATCTATACGACATAAGATTGTAAGTTATTATCTTTTTAATTATATTTTACTTTGATTGATATTTCAAATTTTATAATAAATATTACTAATAATATATTTCAATACAACAGAGTGACAAAGATAGTGAAGAGTGTGACCGAATGAAGCTATGGTATCACACTCATTATGATGAAAGTAAAAATCAATAGATAACTACAGAATGCAAAGAAAAATGGGTGAGTACATAGTTCAAATACAAATTTTTTTTAGTATTTATGAATTTTAGCATCTAATTTCTTAATTTTTCAAGAATTAATATGTAAGGAATTGACAGATTCATTAGAACAAGGTCATCCGATGGTAGAGGATCAAGTGTGCGACAAAGTCTTGGGCACTAGATCTAATTATGTTGTTAGCATTGGAGTTGGGCCTCGACCACAAGGGAAGACTTCGGTCAAAAAGAAATTCAAGACGAACTAGAGGAGTCGAAGAAGGTTAATAAGGAGTTATAGTCTTAAGTCGATGAATTGACTAAAAAAGTTGAACAAATGCAAGATCGATTCACTACTGAAGTCGAGCGATAAAGAATTGAATTTGAACAACAAAAAAAGCTCTTGGAACTTGTATGTTCTACAAATAATATTCATTTAGATTAGATATATGTACTCATATTGATATGTTATTAAATTATGACATACTTTTAATATTAATTATTGTATTATGACATGTTTAGGAATTTCAATTAAACAATAAATTGTCAGCACTTATAAAATTTTTGTGATACACAAATAATTATTAAAATTAATGATATAAATAAATAAAATTCAATATTAAATAGTTATTAAATAAATAAGATTTAAAAATTATTAAAATCGGAAAATTGTTAAATTAAATTTATTTTTGGATAAAAAATAGAAAAGAAATAAATGGCATTTTGCGATGTTCTCGTAATGCATTCTGCGAAGTTTTAAAACGTCACAGATTTGTCAACATTCTATGTCGTTTTAGCAAAACATCGCAGAAACTAACATTTAGAGACATTTGAAAAACGTCGCAGAATGTGGCATCCCGCGACGTTGAAGAAAACGTCACGAAATATTAAAGATTTAGCGACGTTTTCTGAAACGTCGCGGAAACTTCCTTTTTGCAACGCTTTCGAAAACGTCGTGGAATATTAATGATTCCACGACGATCGGTGAAACGTTGTGGAATATTAATGATTCCGTGACATTTTATTTTAATGTCGCCGAAAGGCCAATGTTTTAGTGGCGTTTTCATAAACGTCACCGAATGTTGACATATTTCGTGGCATTTCTGTAAAACGTCAAAGAAACTTTTTGCTTACACCACAATCTGTGAAGTTTTTTAAAATGTCGCAAATGGGATTCTGCGACGTTTTCGAAGATTTTGCAACATTTTAAAAACGTCACAGATTGCGTTGTATTCTTGTAGTGATTTCTAATAGTAAAACCCTAAACTATTAAAAGCTAGAGAAGCTTAGGTTTGAAGTCTTTATGGATGGGAAACTTATTTCTATTCGCTTTCATCATATCAGATGTAGTAAGGAGGATATTTGCAAATGACCCATGGCTTCTTACCAATACCCTTATATTTCTTGAGCCTTAGAAACTAAGGTTACCTATGGAAACTATTAAGGAATCCCAAATTTCTCTATAGGTTAATCTGTATAATATTCCCCTAGAATATTAGTCTACTAGGGGACTAATTTACTTTGCAAACTTACTGGGTAACCTTATTTGCATGGATGAGAATACTATTGAAAGAAGGAGAGTAGGCTATGCCCACTTATACATAGTGGAACAAAATGCTAAACTATCTAAATCATTCTTATTTATGTGTATGCTGAGATTGATCTTTAAACTCATTCATCTATTTTGTCATTTTCTCACTGTTTAATTTCAATTACTTTCATTAATGCAATTTTAATTTGTTTTTTTCATTGTTTCCAATAAAACCCCCCATATCATAAACACCGATTAATTCATTACAAAAGCTATAAATTAACTCTTTATGGATACGATCCCTACTCATTGCTACTATAAATTTTAATGTGTAAAGTTAGGTTTTATTTCCTGGTGCACTTGAAACTCATCAAGAATTTTAACATTGTTGTCCGAGAGTGTGGTGCTTTATTTTTTTCAATTGGCATTTTATATATTTATTCATAATCATTTTTTAGTTATTTCTTCAACTTTTCACATTTGCTAGTGTTAGTGTATGGTAGTAACAAGATCTCCTTATAGAGAACCTGTACAATTTAATCCAGAGATTGAAAGGATGCTAAAAAGGTTAGGAAGGGAAACCAGTACAACTTCAAAAGTACAATAAGAGCTTGAATTTGAAGAAACAATGGACAATCCGAGAACATTAAAGGAGTTGACTACACTAAACTTAACTCAAAAACTATTATGCATTACTTTTCATAATTTTGCTAAACATGTCACTTTTGAACTTAAGTATAGATTAATAATCAATTGCCTAACTTTTATGGACTTACAGGTAAGGATGCACACAAGCATCTTAAGGAACTTGATGTGCTATGTCTGAGAATAAAACCTCTAAGGGCGACAGATGAGAAGATCATGTTAAAGGCATTTCCATTTTCACAGAAGGATGCAATAAAAGACTGGCTATTGGATGTGTGAATATATGGATTGAAATAAAGAAGCTGTTTTTGGAAAAATGTTATCCAGCACCAAAGACAGCCAATATAAGAAAAGAGATATGTTGGATAAAGCAACAGAGTAAAGAGTGCCTTTATAAGTATAGGAGTGTTTCAAGAAGTTGTGTGCCAGTTATCCCTACCATAACATATCAGAACAACTATTGATCCAATATTTCTGCCAAGGATTGTTATTTATAGAAAAGAGCTTGGTCGATGTAGTGAGTGGTGGGGCACTCTGTGAAAAGACTCTTATTGAAGCCAGAATGTTAATTGAGTTTATGGCTATAAACACCCAACATTTTGGCAACTGTAATGATTTTTGTTAGGTAAATAAGGTAAATATTTGATCCACTGAACATCATTTAGATGAGCTAACGTCTTTATTAGACAATTGTTGTTGGAAAGTAACAGGTAAAGACATATGGAATATTTACAAATACAAGCCATCTGACTAATGGGTGCTTAACTTTACAAGAGGGAAGTATGGAATATGTCAATACTGTAGGAGGGAATTTTCTTAACTGGTACAACCTGTATTCCTAAACTTATAACCTAGGTTGTAGGGATTATCCTAACCTAAGTTATAGAGAGAATAAGCAGTAAAATTACTTCCTGAATAGGACACAACGAGTGCAGAAATTCCAACAAAGGCCACAAGCCTCATCCTCTAACTTAGGTACATCTCTGGAAGACTTAATTAAGCCTCTTGTTACTGATACTCTATAATTTTAGTAGGATGTCAAACAATTCCAGCAAGATGAAAAGTCTAGCATCCAGAATTTTAAAAGCCAGATGGGTCAGATGGTGGTAGGTATTAATCGTTTAGAATCACAAAGCGGAGGGAAAATACCATTTCTACTTAAGGTGAATCCAAGGAACGTTAGCATGGTAACCTAGAGGAGCAGAAAGGAGCTTGAGGTTCCCATCAAGACCCTACCAAGGATGGCAAATGAAGATCAGATTGAGAAGGAGTTAAGAATGGAAATCCCTTATCTAGTACAAAGGTAAAATTTGAAATTCCTGATATGGTTGACTAATCCTCCAACATTTTCAAGCAAGTTGACAGAATTAAACAAGGAGTAAAAAGGTAAGTAGATATTGGAGACTTTTCTATGAGTAGAAGTGAACATACCTTTATTGGATGCAATCAAACAAATGCCCAGGTATGAAGATTTCCTTAAGGAACTGTGTACCAATAAAAGAAAGATGAAAAGTGATGAGAAAATAATAATGGGTGAGAATGTTTTTCTAGTCTTTAAGAAGAAAATACCTCTAAAATGCATGGATCCAGGTATATTCACTATTCCCTATAGGATTGGTAACACATTGATTAAGAGAGCTATATTCAATCAATATTTTACCTTATTCTATTTATGCTTCTTTGAATCTAGGCTTTTCAAAAGAGACAATTGTTATCATATAATTAGCTGACCATATTAACATTTACCTTGATGGAGTAGTTGAGATATATTAGTGTAGGTGAATAAGCTAGTGTTTCCTGCAGATTTTTACATAGTTGACGTGAATGATGAAACCTTGTACAATCATATATCTATCTTACTAGGGAGACTATTTCTTAATACAACCCAAACAAAGATAGATGTTTATGAGGGCACCCTCATGATGGAATTTGATGGGGAAGTAATTCATTTTAATATTTTTTATGCAATGAAACATACTGAAGATGATCATTCTATTTTCTCAATTGATGTGATTGATCCTTTAGTGCAGAAATATTTAAATTAAGTTATAAGAATCAATTAGAAGTAGTCTTGACCAAGAAACTAGAATCAGAAGCAACTAATGATGTTAAGTTAGGAGAAGAGCTGGTTGAGATGGTGACTACCTTATAGTCATTGGAAACCTCTCCCACAAGGTATGAACTGGCTTTCATACAATTACTTGAATCTTACCAAAGGATGTTACCTTCATATGTGTAGGTACATAATGTGGAGTTAAAACCACTGCCTACCTATAAGGCCCTAATATATATCCTAGAAGCATTATAATATGTGTAGGGTATATTAAGATGTGAACATAAAGAATTAAGTGTATCTAAGCATAATCATAATAAGGTACATAATGGTAATTAAGTTAAAAGACAATGGTAAATTGATAATTTCTTCATTTAAACATGGACAAGAATAATTATATGTGAAATATGGACTAGAATGAAATCAATTGATGACTTTATAGCCAATGTGGGAACTAAAAGAAGAAGAAGGACCAAATGTGCAATTTTGCCAAAAATCAACATATGGTCCAATGGGATTGAAACATGTGTCTAAGAATAGAAACTTCATGAAAAGGGGAGAGGAAAAGAGGGGAGAGGGACATATATTTTGGGTTTTAACTTCAGAATTTTCTCTTCTCATCTTCTTTCCATTCCATCTCCTTAATCAGATCACTTTGCTTAAGGAATCAAGCTAATCCTAGGTGAAAATGGTGACTGGATGTTGCCCCTTTATTGGAGGAGCTTGTGATGTTTGGTTCATATCTCATAGTTTAGAAGTTTAAATTGCTTGATTTTTAGTGCTATGAAAACTAGAGATATAGGGAGACAAATTTTTGGAAGAACTAAAAGCCTAAATTGAATGTTTTCTATTTGAAAATTACAGAACAAATGGAGACCATCATGTAATTTGTTTTTGGACTAATTTGTTTGCATATTTTTAGACCCACCATTGGCTTCACCCAAATTGCACCATTTTGAGTTTTTCACTTCCCCATTTTTATCAAATCATATCGAAACCTTTTTAAATGTTTATGAAACTTTGCATATGCCTAGAAATAAATAGAATATGACTTACCATATGTGAATGTAGTGATTAAACATTGAAATTTAAGATTGAGCATAATGAATGCTAAAGAACATTTACATGTACATAAATGATTTGTATGCATATTTATTGCTTATATATGTTTAGTATGACTACACAAGTTCGCATACTAAGTTTGTGAAGATAATTAAGTACAATTTAACATGTTTTATATTTAAATGAGGTATAGGAATTTATATATTGGAATTATGCAAATGTACTTTGAGAAACACAACTGAATAAAAACTGTACAAAATAAGTCATATAAGTACTTATGATTTGAATATTATCCTAATGGTGATAAGTTATGACTTGTATGTATGAACTTAAAAACATATTTTATGTTTTCAATTGAATATCATGTGAATTTTTAATATATTAATTATGAAATTAGAAAATGATTAAAGGAAATGTTATAGTGCCTGCTTCATTGTCTTAGTGATGGATAGATAGGTATGCGTGCAGCTACCACAGTTTGACACTACTAGTGTCTTCATCTCGAGGCCATAATGTCTCTAAAGTTTGATACCTTTAGGTATTTATAGCTTGATGCCTTTGGATATCCACAGTTTGATATCTTCGAATATTCGCACGTCTCGTTATCCACGCCCATGGGAGCATGAAGGCCTAACACATAAAGGAAATTAAGCAGTTATAAATAAGAGATACAACATGTCAACATGAATAATTTGCATTAATGAATTTTGGAAATCAATATTTGACTTATAAATGCAAATTTACGCCATATGGATAATATATTGAAGCATATTTGCATTATGTACTCTGCTTAATTATGCAATCATTGTTTACATGAGTTTATGATATTTATGAATGTGTATGAGCTTTCATCATTATTTACTTGGTGGATGATTTCCGTGAGTGGTCATCAAACTAAATGTTTCAAGCTTTCAAGCTTAGCATGAGTGTTAATCCATGTAAGTCCAAGTAATAAGATTAAGGCACAAGGATCATTTGCAGGGACTAAGGCCAATTGTTAGAAGTAAAAGTACCTTTGGATGTGACTTTTGACTAAAGAATGGTTTTATATGTAATAAAGGAAATTTTAGTTTCTTAATAGTTTTTAATTAAGATTTTAAGTTGTGCATAATATATCTTTTGGATTACTATATAAATGTAATGATATAATACTATTTTAAAATGATAATGTTAAGGGATATGAAATTTTGTAATATGTATATATACAACATTGAATAGAAAAATAAGTGATGATAATCCCTATAAATGAATAGAATTATATGCCATGAATATATGTACAAGAATTTGGGTGTCATGTGTGCAAGTGGCTGTAGGTTTCGTATAGGGGGTGTTATATTTTGTGATATCAGAGCCCATAGTTTAGGCAGTTCTGGCTAATCAGAGTCTAGTAAATCATCTATATACATGGTTTAGTTTTTATGTTAGCCTAATGCAGATGCCCCTATTTTCTTATAGATAATAGAGATGGTAAGATCTGATGAACTTGATGATGAGTCAACTAATAGTGTGGTGGAGAGAGATCAATTAGTTTTGGGTCCTCCTGAACCTCCAAGGGGTGAAATATCAGTACCATCAGTTCTTAAGGAGATGTTTCTAAAATTCTCCCATGATATGTTGAGATTGATGGATAGAATGATGCCTAAAGCTCCTTTAGAAGCTTTGAGAAAGCATAAGGTTGAATAATTTATGGCTATGACTCTAGAAGAATTTGACAAAGGTTTCTAGATGCGATCAAGTGTCCACCTGAAGAAATGGTTACTTGCACTGTCTCTCTCATACATAGGGCAACCTGTTATTGGTGAAAAATTTTTGTACTTCATCCTCATATACCTAACCCTCTGACTTGGGAGTTCTTTACCCAAGACTGCAAGAAGATGTTACAGAAGCTAAATGGAAGCAATTTCTGAATTTGAGATAATGAAACCTATCTATGGTTGGGTATGAAAAGGAGTTTAGTTGACTTAGTAAGTATGCTCTAAAGCCTATTTTGACATAGGCATTTCGATGTCGACATTATGAGGATTGATTGAATGATTCCATCAAAGATTACTAAGTGGCAGTAAATTCTCTATAACAGGTGAGCTAATATCAACTGGTTAAAGCAACTATCAGAGTAATGAAGTAAGAGACAACCAAGAGAGAAAGGGCACAAAAGAGGAATTTCTCTAGAGGTGGTTCCTCTTTGGTTAAAAGGACCAAAGACTCGCAGGGTGCATCCCTAGCAAAGCTAATATATCTCCCAACCACCAGAGGAATATATCAAGGGCAATCTACAACATTTAATATTTGTAGAGGTTCTTAACCTAGAAAGGGAAATGGACCATTAGAGTGCCCACACTATACTAAGAGAAATTAGGGCACATACAGGTGGTTAATAAGGGCTTGTTTTGGATTTGGGGGTATAGATCATTTAATGGCTAATTATCTATAAGGCTTAAGACAGAGTAAAGCACTAGAAGGAAGTAGAGGGGCATCCAATACACCCATTCTATGTAGAAGACGAGATAGAGACAAAGGTAGACTAGGCCAGCCTAAGGCCACTATGAGTATAACATCTAAAACCATTTATCATCTTTTGGCACTAGCCAATCTAGCATGGACATATGCTACAAAGGCTCATGAGGAACAGGAAGTCCCAAAAATTATAACTAGTATTTTCTATCTCTTTGATCTTGATATGCCTACATTGATAGATCTCGTTTCCACTTATTTATACATTTGCACTAAGGGACAATTTGATAAGATGTTATCACTAGATCGACTAGCCTATGATATACATGTGACTAGAGTGTATAGAGATTATCCTATTACGATATATGGGAAACAATTTAATGCTAATTTGATAGAATTACCCTTCTGTGAATTTGACTTGAATATGAGTATGGATTGCTTATCTAAAAACCAAGCTATAGTTGATTGTGGGTTGAAAATAGTTATGCTCAAAGATTCTGATGGTTCAGAAATAGTGGTGCATGATATTCAATCTAGTTCTTTAACTAATGTAATATCATGCACTTGCTTGCATTTTAGAAAAGGTTGTGAGACATATTGGCCTTTCATACTTGATTTAAGAAGGGAGAAGGTGAACTTACAAGACATATTGATAGTTAATGAGTTTCCTAACATGTTTCTAGAAGAGTTATTAGGTTTTCCACCTGAGAGGGAGGTGGAATTGTCTATTGAAATTATAGCTGGTATGATTCTTATTTCAAGGGCACCGTATAGAATGGCTCCAAGTTGAACTTAGTTATAGGAACTTTTGGACAAAAGTTTTATCCGGCCCAGTTTGTCAAAAAGAAAAAAGGAACCCTATGAATGTGTATAAACTATAGAAAGTTAAACAAGGTAATTATAAAGAATAAGTATTCATTGCCCAGAATAGAAGATTTGTTTGATCAGTTGAAAGGTCCAAGAGTGTTCTCCAAGATTTATTTAAGGTCGGGTTATTATTAGATTTGGGTAAAAGATGTAGATGTTCCAGAGATTGTGTTCAAGACTCAATATGGACATTATGACTTCTTGGTGATTCCCTTTAAGCTAACTAATACACTGGATGCTTTCATGGATTTGATGAATAGGTGTTCCAACCCTATTTAAAACAATTTGTTATGGTGTTTATAGATTATATATTGGTCTATTCAAAGAATGAAGATGAATATGCGCAGCATTTGAGAATTATGCTACAGTGTTTATAGATTATATATTGATCTTTTCAAAGAATGAAGATGAATATGCTTAACATTTAAGAATCATGCTACAACTTAGAGAGAGAAGCAATTATTTGCCAAATTGAGCAAATGTGATTTTTGGTTAAAGGAAGTTTTTTTGCTCAGGCATATCATCGCTTCAGAAGGTAATAAGGTAGATCTTAGTAAAATTGAGACAATTGTCAATTAGAAGTTACCTCAGAATGTGCCAAAAGTGAGAAGTTTTCTTGGCTTAGTTGGTTATTATTGGAACTTTTTCAAAGGATTATCAATAATTGCTTCTCCAATCACAAAGTTATTTAGGAAATGAACAAAGTTTAAATGAAATAATAGGTGCCAAGTTAGTTTTGAGCAATTAAAGAAGATGCTCATTGAAGCTCCAATGCTAGCATAGCTAACTCTAGGCAAAGACTATGCTATGCACAATGATGCTTCTATGAATGATCTAGGCTGTAAATTGATGCAAGATGGGAAACTGGTGGCTTATGCCTCAAGATAGTTAAAGACACATGAACAAAACTACCCTATATAAGATTTATAATTGGAAGTAGTGGTGTTTGCGTTGAAAATCTCATGGCACTACTTATAAGGGGAAAGATGTAGGGTATATACTAATCACAAGAGTTTCAAGTTCCTGCTCACATAAAAGGATCCAAATTTAAGGTAGTGACGTTGGTTAGAATTGTTTAAAGAATATGATTACATATTTGACTACCACAATGGGAAAGCTAATGTGGTAGCGGATGCTTTGAGTAGGAAGTTTATTTCAGCTCTATAATTACATCATAGTAGATAGAGATTTATACCAAATGGAGCTTTGATAGTCGAGTTAAAAACAAGTCCTGATTTGAGAGAGATGATAGTACATACATAAAAAGATGATGCCAAGGTGTAATAAATGGTACAAGGGGGTACAAGAAGGGAAATAGACTGATTTTGTAGTGAAAGATAATGAAAGTCTGTACTTCTAAACTAGACTATATATACCGATAGTAAAAAGACTTTTTAAAAAAATTATTACATGAAGCTTATGGTACTGTGTTCACCATGTATCCTGGTAGTAACAAGATGTACTAGGACTTTAAACAACATTAATGGTGGCCAGGAATGAAGCGTTATGTAGTGGACTATGTGTCCAAGTTCTTGACTTGTTAATAGGTGAAAACTAAACATCAAGTCCTGTCTGGCCTATTAAATCCCATTCCAATTCCACAGTGAAAATAGGATAATATCACTATAGACTTTGTTATAGGCCTTCCCTTTATAGGGAAAGCATAATGCCCTATGGGTTATAGTGGACAGGCTCACCAAAGAAACTCACTTTATGCCTATCCGACCTAACTATTATATGGATCAATTATCTGAGTTATATATGAATGAGATTGTTCAGCTATATGGAGTGCTATTGTCAGTTGTTTCTAGCTAAGACCCACGATTTACATCAAGATTTAGGAAAAGCTTGCAAGCAGCTTTAGTTACTTGTGTTAAGTTTTAGCACAACCTTTCACCCAAAACACGGATAGGCAATTTGAGAGAGTTATACAAGTATTAGAAGACATGTTTAGAGCATGTGTTATGGAATTTATAGGCAGTTGGGATAGGTACATCCCTTTGATGGAATTTGCTTACAACAATAGTTATCAGTCCAGTATAGACATGGCACCATATGAAGCATTATATGAGAAAAAATGTAGAACCCCAATTTATTGGACAGAATTGACTAAGAACATGATGATTGGGCCTAAAATGATCGAAGACATAGAAGAGAAAGTAATGGTTATTCAACAAAGATTGAAAGTTGCAAGTGATAGAAAGAAATTTTATGCTAACTTGAAGAGGAAATATATTAAATAGGCGATATGTGACAAAGTTTTCTTGAAAGTTTTGTGCTAAAGAAAGGTGTTAAGATTCTGGAGAAAAGGTAAACTTGGTCTGAGATTTATAGGTCCATATGAAATGCTTGAGAGAATTGGACCAGTGGAATATAGGTTTACTCTTCCTATGGTGTTTCTAATTGGTGAATCAAGCAAAGCAAAAGGGGGAGAGAAGTAAAAGAATTGGACCAGTGGAATATAGGTTGACTCTTGCTATGGTGTTTCTAATTGGTGAATCAAGCAAAGCAAAAGGGGGAGAGAAGTAAAAGAACTAGAAGAAAAGCTAATTAACAAATTTCAAGGTTTGGGAATATACTTAGTTAATTTCTATATTTTTTCATATTTGAATGTGTACAAAGATTGATTTGAACATTGAATGGTTGTGGGAATGATGTCTGGGTGTTACTTTACATGGAATTGGTTGAATATGACAAGAGAGACGTTTAGTGAAATTCAATTTTAAGTTCTCGGTTCACTTGAACCAACCTCACTGTTTTGGCCATAACTAAATTGTAGTTTCTTAACAGTTTGTAATTAAGAATTTAAGTTATGTGTAATATCTCTTTTTGAATACCATATAAATGTAATGATGTAATACTACTTTTAAATGATAATGTTAAGGGTTATGAAATTTTGTAATATGTATATGTATAACATTGAGTAGACAAATAAGTCACGACCATACTTATAAATAAATAGAATTTTATGTCATGAATGTAAGTACAGGAATTTGGGTATCATGTGTTTAGATGACTATAGGTACCATATAGGGATTGTTACACTGCCCACCAGAAGTACATATATTTGGGAGATAAGCAAACCCTATCAGTCATTAGTTTGTTAATGTTGACTTCTGATCAAAAAGACTCAAAAGATGAGAGAGTATAAGAAGGACATTGGATGGACAACTATAGATATTTAAGGAATAACCCCTTCTATATGCATGCATCACATTTTATTAAAAGAGGATGCCAAGTCCATTAGGCAAGGTCAACGTAAGTTAAATCCTTTAATAACGACCTTTTAGATGGATTTTTAGGTTATCTTCATATCTCGATTGCACTAGAGCACCAAGAAAAGATGACCTTTACATACCTATTTAATACATTTGCTTACCAAAGGATGCCCTTCGGATTGTGCAATGCATCTGCTACCTTCCAAAGATGTATGGTGAGCATTTTCTTTAAGTACGTTGAGAAGATCATAGAGGTATGGATGTTAATGTTTATGGTTCTTCTTTGATGCTTGCTTAGAGAATCTCACACTTATATTAGAAAGATGTATTGAGACAAAGCTTGTATGTAATTGGAAATAATGCCATTTTATGGTAGATCAAGGTATAGTTATTGGGCATGTTATATCCATTAGGGGTATAGAGGTAGATAAGTCTAAAATTGATTTGATTTCTACCTTACCTTACCTAAAAAATGTACAAGAAGTTCATTCTTTTCTTAGTCATATAGATTTTTACCACAGGTTCATCAATAATTTGTCAAAGATAGTCTCACTCTTATGCAAGCTATTACAACAAAATGTCTATTTTGATTTTGATTACAAGTGCAAGGAGGCTTTTAATAGAATTAAGGAGATCTTAACATCCCCACTAGTGATTCAACCTCTAAATTGGAGCCTTCTCTTTGAGATAATATGTGTTCTGAGTGATTATGCAATAGGGGCAATTCTAGGATTAAGAGTGGGCAAAGCTACACGTGCCATCTACTATGCTTCGAAGACTTTGAGTCCAACTCAATTAAATTATTCTACAGCCGAAAAAGAACTTTTTTTGTTATTTTTTTAAAAATTAAAGAATTATATTAGTAGGAGAGAGCAAAGGTTACATCAATTAGGAGACTAAAACTCTCCCCTCAACCTAAAAAGATAGCATTACAAAGTAAACAAACTCAGAAATACGGTAACGTTTTACACTCTAATAAGATGATATTAGTCTAAAATAGGTAAAAACACAAATCACTTCCCCCAATCTTCGTTTGAGCCTTCCAAATTAAGGTTGGATTGACACGCTTTCCACCCTCCCAAGGGTCATTTGAAGTTAATGTTCTGCCTTTTATTGTAGCACGATCACTCTAGCATGTCCCTTGGCGATTAAAATAATAACTATTTTCCATAATCCCCTTTTTTTCCTCTTCTTTGTATTTCATCCTTAATCTGACCAGAGAAAGTTAACTGTAACTTCCTTTCTTGTCTCTTTGAGTTCCAAGCCCTTATAAGAACATCTCTAACCTCTTTTCCAATCCTCGATGGCTTCTCCTTTTTGACAGCTAAAACGGAAAGCATCTCTTCTGGTATCCTCCAAATTATCAGATGATGTTAGTATCGAACTATCTGTTAATTTTGTATACATGTATCCCTGTTTCACTTTATCTCTTCAAGTTTCTCTAAATTCTCCATTGATTTATCATCTGGGATGAGCATTCCTTGATAGAGCTAGAGGAGATAATCTGTTCTCTAACTTTATCAAAGATGCACTCTCTAACTTGATATGAACTACTACTGGAGTTTTGAAATCTTTGCATGTTTCTTTCTGCCCATATTTCCTTATTGCAAGTCGCAAAGGAAATTAGGTTGATAAGAGAATTAGGTTGAGAAATAGACTTTAGTCTACTGAACCACAGCATAATCACTATGAAATGAAATGTGCTTAGGGACCATAGACATTTGTGTCTTATCCAAGAATAAATTTCTTCCGAGAAGGGGCACTCAAAAAGTAGTTGGTCCTTATTCTCTTTTCCTAAGTTACATAAGACATAATCCACTCTTGAATTCAGAAAGGATAGTTTATCCATAGTGCTAATTTTGTTTAGAGTAGTAAGCCATAAGATAAATGAAGAGCTAAGCATTAGCTATTTATGCCATACTACTTTATACAATTCCACTTTGACATTTCTCTAAAACAGCCATTCCCTACAACTTTTTGTTGTCAATATACCTTATGAGTGGTTTCTCCAAATGTATTGGTTAGGTATTAATAGGTTAGGGAGTAGGTAGGTTATTGGTGATGAATTCCTGCCTAGAATTCTTCCCACTGACCCTCCCTACTAAAAACCTTAACTTTAGCATTTAAAGGCAGATGGCTTCATAATTAAACTGCAATCTGATTCGAGATTAAATGTCCATTTCCTGAACAATTGTCATACCAAAAACTAGCCTTCTCTTTATCCCCTACTTTGCATGAAATTTCAGAGCTCAAATTCTCCTTTATCCTTAATAATTATGATAGAAACCAAGAGTAGGAGGACTTTGGGTTAACAGACTATATGTTTTGACCTTTTAGGACGTAGGCATGAAGCTATTTTACCTATAAGGTGTTTTCTCCTTGCAATATAGACCGAAATTTCATTATTAAGAGAGTTTTATTAGATAGCTTTATAGGAATAATACCCAGTCCTCCCTCCCTCTTAGGTCTGCCGACATCGACCCACTTGACCTTAGCATATCCCTTATTTGGGCCACCTCCTCCCCATAAAAGTTTCTTATAAACTTTTCTAATGATTTGATTACTCCCTTTTCTAACACCATATTTTATGACCAATAGGTGTGCATGGAGTTAAGTATAGAATTCACTAAATGTACCCTTCCCCCAAAGGATAGAGCACAGTTGGCCCAAGAGGACAATCTCTTTTGAATTTTTTCAATAAGTGGGTAACATTCCTGAAACTGAATCCTTCCGGAAGTGATTGACAGACCTAGATAGCATAAAGGAGTTTGTTTCCTTAGCATACCAATTAAGGAAGGAACTATTCCTTTTAAGTGATCTGCACTTTTAAAGAGAACAAAATGAATTTTGTTATAGTTAACAAACAGTCTAGATGTTGTGCTGAATAAGTTCAAAGAAGTTACAAGGAGCTTGATATAAGCCTCATCAGCCTTAGAGAATAGGAAAAGATCATTTACAAAATATAGATTTACCAAAGAAACTTTCTTGAATCAGCTACGATATTTGAAACTTGAACCCTAGCAGTATTATACCTTAACAAAGAAGTTAGATCCTCCATACATAATATGAATAAATAAGGAGGCATAGGATCCTCTTGTTTGAGTCCTCTTTGCCCATGAAAAATTTTGTAGGGGATCCATTAACCAATATAGCATAGGAAGGGGTAGTAATGCAAGTTTCTACCTATTCAATGAACACCCTCAGAAACCTCATCACTTCTAATAGCCTCAAAATAAAGCTCCATTCTGCACTGTCAAAAGCCTTCTTAAAATCAATCTTGAAGGCACAATTCTTTGGAGCTTTCTTCCTCGAGTAACTTCTTAGCAATTCTTGTACAATGGAAATGTTATCCCCTATTTATTTGCCCTATAGGAAAGCACTTTGATTATCACTAATCAATGACCCCCAAAACTATTTTCAGTCTATTGGAAATAGTCTTTGCAATCTCATTATAGATGAAGTTAGAACATGCTATAGGCCTGTAATCCTCTAAGGTTGCTGGATTGCTTAGTTTAAGGACTAGGCAAAAATAAGTTTTGTTGATTTCCTTTAAAAGAGTTCCTGATAAGAAGAATTCTTTAATAGTTGCTTTCACCATAGAGCCAATCTCAAGCCATGTTTATGATAAAAGAACCCATTGAAACCATCAGGTCCTAGAGCCTTTTTAGGATTCATTTAGAAAACAACCCCTTCTATCTCTGAGTCTTCCACTGTTCTAGTTAATAGAGTCTTCTCTTCATTTGAGAGCCTATTAAGAATAACAGAGTCCAAGTACTGAGTGTTTACAGTTATATTACGAGAGACATAGAAATCTTTGAAGAATCTCTCAGCTTCTTTCAACAGATCCTCATGCCTACTTATCTTCCTCCCATCTGGCAAAGTAATTTCCTTTATAGAGATGTAGTTCTCCCTCACAATAATAGAGTTGAAGAAGAATTTAGTATTTCTGTCTCCTTCTTTAAGCCATTTCACCCTAGCCCTCTGCTCTATAACACTAGCATGATTGTTTAAAGCTTGCATATAGTCAAACAGAGCTGATTTCTCTTGAGATAAAAGGAGAATATCCCAAGGTTTATAG
The DNA here is from genome assembly GCA_027478495.1 of Erythroxylum alaternifolium. Classification (NCBI taxonomy): domain Eukaryota; kingdom Viridiplantae; phylum Streptophyta; class Magnoliopsida; order Malpighiales; family Erythroxylaceae; genus Erythroxylum; species Erythroxylum alaternifolium. The sequence continues at coordinate 18,046 of JANIIA010076367.1, forward strand.
GAAAGTAAATGCTGAAGTTTGGATAATTCATCTCTGTCTACTAATATGGCCCAAAAAGTGTTCTACCGTGTCTATTGCTTTATATTCTTTAAGGCCTCTTTGATTAATTTCAACTTCTGAATACGTTGGAATTGAAGGGTTCCATGCACATTAGTTGTTACTCCTTCCCTCAAACATTCCTGAAAGCCCTATACATTAACCAAGTAGTTGTTAAATCTAAATGGATGGCAACACTTTACCTTTAGGAACAGATCCCCCATAGTTATTGGGGTATGGTTCAAAAACATAGGGTCTAAGAAAGTGGCCTTACTTTTTTGGAAAAGTTATAATCATGCTTGGTTGACCATAACTCAATCAAGCTTTTTCCTAAATGCCCATCCATTAGTTTGCTTATTACTCTAGGAAAAAAAATTTCCAGTCGCTTTGAGGTCTAGAACTCCTAACTGTTCAACATAATCCTTGAAATCAAAAGAGTAATTTCTTAAGGAAAAATGACCTTAAACTTTCGTTCTATAGAGGGTAGAATTAAAATCTCCTGAAATGAGCCAAGGACTTGCCATCCTTCTTTGGAACCTTAGTAAACTCTCTCAAAGCTCTTTTCTTTGAAACAGATGGTTTAAACCATACACTACTAATGCAAAAAATGAAGAATTCTGCTCAACGAAATGCCATTTCATATGCTTAACCTGCATCTCCACTTCTATCACCTCAATATCTACTATTCGAGGACCAAACTCAACATTAATTTTGCCAAAACCATAAGCTTAATGGTTAAAGAGGAACCGCCACTTATTTCCTATCTTTTTAAGATACTTGAGATTCTCCAATCTAATTTTTGTTTCCAAAATAGCAAAAATCAAAATATTTTCCTTAGCCAAAAAATCCTTTAGGGCCAAGAGTTTTTTTGGGAAATTAATGCCCCTAACATTCCATACTACTATCATTAAGTAATGGCTTTGGAGTTTTGGCCTTTACTCTTAGTACCCTTCCTCTGTTTCACACTGTTAAATTGTTGCAACGTCTCTCTCCTCTGCACTGCTCGGTGTTGAAGAGGATGAGGTTAGCTCCATCTCATCCCTTTTTTCTCCCTCCTAAACCGCTAGCTTGCCTTCCTTAGAAACGTCTTTTATAGTACCTGTTACTATTTTCTACTTTGACTGGTTTCTTGCATCTAAATTAGAAAATGATGCAACATTATAGATAGTTTCCAACTCCTTATTTCCAGCCTTAACCAATTGATTCTTGTCATATACAATTGGTTCTTATTGTGTCTCATTTTTGCTTATTTCCTTCTCATTAGTTCCTTCATTTTCACATAGATCTAGACCTATTAGTTCCTTATAGCTCCCTTCCTTGAACCTTTTTCCTATTGGTACCCATCTTTTTCCTTGTAGCTTTAAGGAAGGCTTCCAATGGTAATCAACCATGATAGCATCTTCATATAATGATCTATTAAAGCCCAACCTCATAATGGGGATTCGTTCTGACAAATCCTTAGAGACATCCATAGTAATACACAACCAAGCATAGCCTAGCCTTTTTTCTTTTTTGTTGTATTCTCATCCATGTATAAAGGCTGCCCTAGATAACTTGCTATCACACTAAGGCCTTTGGTAGTCCAATATTCCAATGGAATATTATACAAATTAACCCACAAAGGAACTGACTTTGGCTTTTCTATTTCAGGCTGGAATCCCGACTGCCAGCTTTGTAGAAATAGAGAAAGGTTCATCACAAGCCAAAGTCCGTCTTCTAGGACTTTAAGAGCCTGCACTTTGGAGGAACAGGTAAATAAATCTAAGTTTTTATCAACTAACAGTACCTCTAGTAGACCCTTATTCTTCCAATTATTGGTTGCCCATTTTTGTTGCATCGAAAAAGAGGGTCTTCTCTCCAAAAAGAATCCCACTAGATAGGACTCCCATGATCGTGCTCATTCTTGTAAAACTTCCACATTAGGCGTAACAATGAATCTTCCTTGGTCTTCTTTTAGGGGGCAGTAGTGGAGGGCATAATCATCTTCATCAGTTATCACTTGCTTCTAACTCTTCTTCACACTAGAGGAAGAGGAGGACCCCTTTTTCAAGAGGCTTGGGGGCAGCCAAAGTTTGGGAGGGTAGCAATGAAAATTGGGTGGGTAAGTTTGAATAAAAAAAGGGGTTTTAAGTACAGACGCGATTGATAGACAAGGGAATGGAAAATAGAGCTGTATCAAAAAATTTATTTTGGAAAAGTAGTTTCCAGAATAAAATTTTGGGAGGGAGAGTAGATGTTTGTGAAGAAGATGACGTAGGCATATATTGAGAAAAGAAAGGGGAGCACTGCAAAAGTTATTGTAGGGTGTTCTGGCTAGTTTAATAATGGTAAGGAAAAGTGGTCGGGAAAAGGTTTTGTGGTAGCAAAGGTAGTGATGCCCTTGGACCCAAATAAGGATATAGGTGGAGTAGGATGGAGGATGGAAGAATTTACAGGGGGAGAAGAGGAAAATGGTTGAAAGAACAATGGATGAAAGTTTTAAATGGTGAAAGTTGAGATGGAGTAGGAGGACAGTGGCTAAATTGATCTGCTCCTAACGCTCTATATGCTCTCTCTTTCTCTCTCTCTCTCTCTCTCAATTCCCAAAATAATAATATGGAGAAATTTTGATCACATTTGCTAGGTACTAAGGATATTATTGACTCTGATCATGCAACTTTGAGGTACCTGTACACGAAGAAAGAAGCAATGCCAAGGTTGATCAGATGGATTCTCCTTCTTCAAAAGTTCAATTTGGAAATAAGAGATAAGAAGGGCGCAAAAATTGTAGCTTCTAATCACCTTAGTTGCTTGATTAGAGAGGAAGACAATATCCCTTAGAGAGAAACATTTCCAGATGAAAAATTATTTTCTACCAATTTGGCACCTTGATGGTGTGCAGATATAATGAACTTTTTAGTTACTATCAAATTACCTATTTGTTTATAAAAAGGCAAAAGGGAAAATTTGAAAAGTGAAGATAAGTACTACATTTGGGACAATTCGTATCTGTGGAGGCACTATGCAGGTCAAGTTGTAAGAAGGTTTATGCCTGAGAGGGAGACACCTTCTATCTTAGCCTTTTACCATGCGTATACTTATAGAGGAAATTTGGGGTTAAGAGGACTGCCTATAAAGTTTTGGAGAGTGGTTTTTACTGGTCCTCATTGTTCAAGTACACGTATATCTTTTGTAATTCATGTGATAGGAGCCAAGATAACTTGTCCCGTAAAAATCAAATGCTACAAAATCCCATTATTTTCTATGAAAATTTTGATGTTTAGGGTATTGATTTTTAAGACCTTTTCCTCTATCTTTTGGTTTTCATTATCAATTAATTGCTTTCAATTATATATCTAACTAGGTGGAAGCTAAAGCCACCAAAACTAATGATGCTAAAGTTGTTGCAATTTTTATCAAATTTATCCTTTCTAGGTTTCGGATGGCAAAGGCCATCATAAGTAATAGGAGAACCCATTTTTACAATAGGGTGATAGAAACGTCATTTAAGAAGTATAAAATCTTGCAAAAAGTTTCCACCCCTTACCATCCCTAGACTAATGGCCAAACTGAGGTATCCAACAAAGAGATTAAGTTGATCTTAGAGGAAACTATTTAGCCTAATAGGAAGGATTGGATCATGAGGTGGATGATGCATTATAGACCTATAGGATGACTTATAAGATGCTAATTATAATTTCTCGTGATATTTGCTTAATTGATTATACATTTATTCCATAACACTTAGTGATTAATACTATAAAATGTTAAAGAAAATCATTTTGGTGTTTGATTTTACGTACAATTTGAAAGAATATGAGTTAAAGTGAGTTTAAAGCACATTCTTTGAGCCATCTTTTTAATGTTCGCACTCAACTGTCATTGTGGAACAAAACGAGAAGGATTAAAGTGAAAATAGGATAAGAAAATGATAGAAAATGAGAATTTCAAGATGATCTGAAAGATACATAGCTGTGTATCTACTTATAATTCCTTGTACATATAAGAAGATGCATTTTTTTACTTACACGTTTGAATACATGGTTGTGTATCCATTAGTACATCTTCACAAAAATCAAAATTTTTTGTGATTTATGGTTGGATGCACAACTGTGCACTCAATTGTGCATTTTCCCAAAACGCTAAATTTTGTTATAAATCGACATTTGAGCGGTTCAGAGGTTATGGATCAATTTTGTGAGAAAATGAGGGGCAAAGCATGCACTATTTGTAGACTTATGGAGGTCTAGGCTTCCCTATTTTGGTTTCGAAATGAAATCAAATTCAAAGAACACTTTTGGGTGTATCTTCATTATGTAATGTTGAATCATTCTCTCCCTAATGATTTTTTATGTTATTCTATGTTTATTTATTTGGGTATTCATGTATGGATGATCATTATTCTCATTCTTATTAGATTATTTATATATGAGCTTATTGTTAGAAAAATACAATACATAATCATTTTGTTTGGATTCGTTTGTGGCAATCGATGGTGTTGAATCACTAGGGATAATGCAACCTTGGTTAAATTCTCAAACTTAAGTGGTTATTTCCTTGATTAATTTGTTTTCCTAACTCGTAATGTGGTTGCCTTGGTAAATCTAAAGAGCTTGTTCTAGGTTGTTTGATGGCTAAGTTTATTTAAAGAGCTTGTTTTAACTAAACATGACCTAAAGGAAAATTGGGGTTAATAGAGCTTATTGTTTACCTACGATTAATAGTTTCTAGGAGAGGTATGGGAATAACACGACAATAAAGTATGCTTATTTGTGTATAGGCTAAGATTGAAATAAGGCACTGATTCCAAATCCATTCATCACTTTTATCACTTTTTGATTATTTTCTTTAATTTGCTTTCATTAGTTTAATTTACTTTGCTTTCTTATTTGAAATTAAACCAAACCCCCTATCCCCATAACTTAAACATCAATTCTTTTCATTTCAAAAGCTTTGCACACACTTTCTGTGGAATCGACCTAGACTTATCACTATCTACAGTTTTAAGTTTAGTTATTTTGTATAGTGTTACGACAAGCTATCATCCCCATATAGATTGTTTCTTGGGAAGTCGTGTCACATTCCAATGGAGCTGTAACATAAAGTGAATTAGGCTATAAAGCGTTGCAATATGAATTTTTATGATATATGAGTGCATAGGAAGTTACAATTGCAAGAGGTGGAAAAGATGCAAAATGACTTCTATCAAAATGCAATGATATATAAAGAAAATACAAAAGCTTTCCACGTCAAGATGATCTTGAGGAAAAGATTTGTTGTGGGTTAGAAAGTGCTTCTTTATCACTCCAAACTCAAATTATTCCAAAGTAAGTTGTGTTCCTACTGGGTTGGTCCATTTTTGGTATCTCATGTCTTTTGTTTTGGTGAAATATAGATACGGAGTTTAAAAACAGAATAGACATTCAAAGTGAATGGGCATCTAAATGAAGAATGTGGAGGCATTGATGCTTGAAGATGTAAATGGCATCACTTAAAGAGGGCAACATAGAGTCGAGCCAATGAAACAAAACAAAGGTGCTATTTAGAAGGCAACCCAAGGGAAGGTCGTAGTTTTTCATTTTCATTTTCATTTTTGCATTTTTGTTTTTTTAATGCTCCATTTCTTACATTTGATGTTACATCAAGGACAATGTAAGTTTCAAGTGTGGGGGTAGGGATATTAGTTTTCATACACAATTTTAAGTTTGTTTGTTGCTCATGTATTTTTCTTAGGTGTTTCTTTTTAAATCAATCAAACAAACGAAAATGTTTTCTTTTTCTATTGATTATAGGACTATATAATCATAATTAGAGACTATAATTAACTAAAAAAATTTATGACAACTTGGACTTGTAATTTTGTTCTTGTGATTGGTTAATGTATATCATCTTTAGAAGAGTAGTGACTAGTGGTAGATATATGCTAGTAAGATTTTGAGCGTTTTTAGACTAACACATCCATTTTAGTCTCATTGTCTTTTTTTTATGTGACCTGCTAACAAGTACATCCTAAATTTGCTTTGATTTTTTATTTGAGACCACATTTTCATCATATGCATTAACATGAAATTGATATAGGCATTTTTTGTTTTACAAGCCACATTGGGCAAATAGGCTACCTATTGATATGAATTTTCCTTTTGTTAAGCCCCTTTAAGCTTTGTCAGCCTTTTATTTTTGTTCTAACCATATTACATACATTTAACCTAACCCAATGTCTAACCTAAGCCTTAATGCTAGTGGAGCATTTGTTGATTGTTAATTATTGTGGATGCACAAAAGTATAAGTGTGGGGTGTGCATTTATGTGTGTTGGTTATAATTTATAGAATGCCATTTTATGTGATATCAATGAATTCCAATATTGATGTAGCTTCCTCCAAATTTTACATAAAAAGAAAAAAGAAAACGAAAAAGAAAAAGAAAAAGAAAACATGAAATTAAAAATATCAAGGAGGAAGTTCAATTATTTTTTAAAATTATTTATAGACTAGTCTTTTATCCTAAAGTTGTATAGAAAGGGGGATTTGATTGTGATGCGAATAAAGAAGATGTTGTTTTGAAGGGTCACTCCTTCTTATTGTAATGTACAATTTATCATCCATTTTTTTAAGTGATTCCTTTTAATTCCTTATGCCTCATAAGGTTTGTGGTGAGAGAGCTTGAATCTGAGCTATGAAACATAGTTTTTGCATTCATCATAATTGATAGTACTCAGTTTTGAGTGAATGTTGATTTTTGCATGTTTTTCTTGCTTCACTAGTTTTGATGGCTTTTGCACTACTATTGATCCATTTTGCAAGCTTTAAAATTTATAAGCTTTAAAATACTGTATGTGCACGAGTCGTGATTTGTAGTATGTGAATGGTCGATCCCACGAGGAGGTGTGAGCTAATCTAATCCTAAGTTATCTAAGGCAAAGAAAATTAATAAAATGAAAATAAAAATTACAAAGAAAAGTAAACATGGGAATAAGATTGGCAGGAATTTAATTTGTAAATGTAACACAAAAGAAATTTGAATTTACAACACAACAGTCACAATGGAAATCAACCAAAAGAGATTACCAAATTATGAGAGAGGGGATTCTTCCTATCATTAATGCTATCCTAGCCATTTATGTGTTAACTGTGTCGATTCTAGACTATCATAGGGAGAATTACTCTATCTCGAATTATAATCACATACCCTATAAAAATACCACTGAATAATATAGAAAACTTAGGTTCAATCAATAAGCAAACATTTAAATGTGGGGATGTTGATAGCAGTGTTTCGTATGATGTTTTATTGTTTAATTTGTTATGCATTTTGTGTTAAATTGTGTGTTTAGTATGCATTTAAGGTTTAATTAGATTAGTTTTTGTGTATAAGTGTTTTTATGGGTTAGTTTAAATCGTTAAGCTTAAATTTTATATTTTTGAGGTACCTTAATATGTGTGCTAGTGTTGTAGGGTTGACGGGGAAGAATGAGAAAGATTTGAATAGTTTCGGACAAAAAAGCATAGGCCACGATCGTGCTTAGTGGCCACAATCGTGCCAGAAGAGGAAGAAAAGGAAGAGCCAGCAATAGCCAGGCCACGATCATGCATCAGAAGCCATGGTCATGACAGAGGGCATCAGGTCAGGACACGATCGTGTACTTCAAGCCACGATCGTGACAGAAAGGAAAAAGTGTCGGCCACGATTGTGCCATGCATCTGGCTAACACGAAAACTCAATTTTGGGGTAATTTTTAGATCGTTTTGACCTCGAGTTTGACCTAGGCCTCTGCAAAATAAATAGAACATGATGTGACAACTGCCAATAGAGATTAGAGAGTCGAGAGAACTGCACAAACGTGAGATTTTGTCGAAAATTTGAGTGAAAACCTAAATAGAGATTAGTCGATCGAGGAAGGAGACGAAGGAAGAGATGCACAGAGATACGCTTGATGCAACGTACTTCCTGGAACAGGTGGTTTCCTACAATCACGATTCCGAGATTCATTTCGACAGTATTTTTTAGTTTTTATTTCGATTTCATTTATGTATGGAATTTGGAGATTGATTAGAAATATTTGTTGTTGAGTGTTAATTTTTCTGTCTAAACTCACCTTCGGGTTTATTTGTTCATGAGATTAATAAAATTTGTTTAATTGTGTTTTATTCCAATTTATTGCGATTTAATTTGATTCTTTATAACTTGGCAATAAACTGAAAGGGTGAGCCGGTAAAAATCATTGATTTAGGTTAACGAGAGTTAGGTTAATCAATAGGTAGAGAATTGAATCAAACTGATAGAGTCGTGTAATGAGAGATCGAGCACAGATTCCCAGTAGGTTAATAGACAATGTTAGAAATAGTTTAGGTTTTGGACAAATTTCGGATCAAGAGATCGCAATTTTCATAATTTGAATTAGGGATTATTAATTAGGGTTTAGAATTATAACTCAAGAGAAAGCAATTCACCCTAGGTTCTTCTAGGCCCATTAAGTCAAAAATTTTCATAATTGGATAGATTTTCTTTAATTTCTAATAAATTTTCCTTTTCTCTCAATTGGTCACTTCTATGTTAAATTTTGAATTAGTTATGTGAATTTGTTTTGTTCATTCTTTGGGTGTTTAATTTCTCGTACTTATTTTTTAATTGATTTAAATTTCTGCAATAGTTGTTAAATTAGGTTTTTCGAACTTAGCTGTCGTTAGATTTTAGTACTAGTTCCCTTCCTTATGGGATCGATACCTTAGGTACAACGCAAACGACTCGTGCACTTGCGGAATTTACCAAGGTTATAAATAGTAAAACTTAGCATGTGCATAACCTTGAGCGAACACATTCCAAATCATAAAAACTTATTTTTAGAAGTTAAAATAATTTAACTACACACAATTTAAATCTAACGACTAAACATGTCAATTTATGGTCATTAGCTTAACCTTACAAACTTGGAAACTCAACCAGGATCAATTATGAGTCGCTTTCTTTTACCGTTCTCGTTCAACATCAGCTTCGTAGCTTGTAGATAAGCTACATGTTGGTGAAAAGGACATAATCTATCAAAGTAAGGAAACCTAATAAATTTAGTAATGTCCTTTTCAGCGACCAACTGTGAAAAAAATAGGGAATAAAAAAACTCCTTGAATCTTCTATCGAATCTAGCAGTTTGTTCGGTAAGAAGGTTAATTGTTCACTTTCTTCCTCAAGCACCTTCATCTTCTCTATTTCTTCCGCTTCGCAAACAGAGACGTCTATATCTTTTTAAACCTCTACCATTACTTTCAACTGTTCACTCTCTCTTTTAATGATGTGACTATACCAATTTGCACAAATGGTATGCTTAATGGGGAAGTGGGAGGAGGAACACAGGGAGGATCCTCATTCATTTCTTCATCCTTTTTAAGCTTCTTTTGGTCTTCTACATAGTGGGTGTCAGTTGGTCTATCCGTTGGTTCTCCTAACTCTTTCCCACACCTAAGTGTGTTAGTTTTACGTTGCTCTTTTAAATTTACTTTCATGTTGTGCAGATAGTTTCTCACACTTTGCTTACAAAATTCCCTAGAAAGTTGGCCCATTCGAATCTCTAGGTTATGAATAAAAGAGGCATAATCTTCCGTTACTTGCTCAAACTTCTTTTCCAATCTCTTCTGGGCTTCTTCCATATTTATAAGCTTATCTATGATCTTATCTTTAGAATCCCATGAATTGGACTCATCTGGCCGAAATCCTAATAGGTCTTGATGTCCCAAGTGAGTCCTTACATTATTAAAATAACAAAAATCTTATTGGTTCTGCAACCCCAGATTGTATTTGTTCCAATAAGAAGGATGACTTCCCCAACCAAATTATTGCTTAATGAAGTTCGCAAAGGTCCTTTGATTCCTATAATGTATTTCCTCCATCATTTAACCTTTTGGGCCCCTTATAGTTACTTAGTGATGTTCAAATTGATGTGTTTTCTACTCTGCACCTAAACTTCCCTCTCTCTCTCTCTCTCTTTTTTAATCCTTAGACTAAAAGAATTAGACTAATCCTACACTTCCTTAGCAACGATGCCAAAAACTTATTGATTGATTTGCAAGTTTACAATTTACAGTGCTCAAATATCGCAAGTGCACAAATCTTGATTTGTAGTTTATAAATGGTAGATCCCATGTGGGGTGTGAATAAAAATCTAATTGTAGGAATTCAATTTGTAAATATAATACAAAAGAAATTGGAATTACGGAACACAAAAGTCACAATATAAGTCAACCAAGAGAAATTACCAAATTATGAGAGAGGGGATTCTTCCTATCATTAATGCTAACCTAGTCATTTATATGTTAATGAGGTGTCAATTTTAGACTATCGAATGGGGGATTACTCTCTCTCGAGTTATAATCATGCACC
>JANIIA010076388.1:0-10233 GCA_027478495.1 Erythroxylum alaternifolium
GCCCTGGTTTGTATTAAAGACGATGAAATACGCGACGTCGTTTGGTTTTAAACCAAACGACGTCGTTTTATTTATTAACTAGTCGACATTTACCGACAGAAAAACCAAACGACGTCGTTTTATTTATTAACCAGTCGACATTTACCGACAGAATATACATTCCATTGGTATTTAAATTTCCTAATTATTTTACTGCGTCTTGTTGCTGCTATATTTTGCGACGGAAACAAACTTCCGTCGGTAAAGTTAATTTTATGTATACCGACGGAGCACATTACATTGGTATATAAAAGAAGCTGAACCACATTTATCGACGGTAATGTCCGAAGCTAGTTAATTGCGAGAAGCATTCTTGCAATTATTACTGACGGTCATGGTTACGTCGTCGGTCAACTTAAAATCAAGTTTACCGACGGACAATATTCCGTCGGTGAATAGCATAACTTACCGAGCATTCCTGTAATTTTTGCCGACGGTAAAGGTTGTGTCATCGCTATATATCGTCAGAGATTTTGCGCGAAATTCATTCCTTCCAGTATTGTTGACGGTAATATATTTCCGTCGCTATATATAAACAGTACAATGTATTTACCGATAGATTGTTGTTTTTTGTCGATAAATACCTATTGTTTTTTTTCCGTTGGAAAATTTCCGTCGCTAATTCATGATTTTCTTATAGTGCTTATTCTTAATGGCTCTTTTTTTGGCTTAATGACAATTTTCATGCATTTGTCATTTTATGAGATTTATGATGCTTAGTGTCGTTATGGTGCTCATATTGAATCTTAAATTACTTTTAGTACATTTACTTTGTGACGATTTATACTATCCATTATAATTGATACATACTTAATAAACTTTTGATATGGGATATGGTAAAATTCTTCTCTAGGCAGAATGAGCCAATTGTTGTTTGAATGTTAGTTTCACCTACCATTTTTGGTTGACAAAATTCCATTTAGTGAATGAGCTTACATATGTCAATTGGTTTGATTCAACAATTTTCAATCAATTTATTAGATGGTTGTATAGTTCATTGGAGCTTTGTAGAATTAGACTGTTAACTTTATAATGTCCTCAACATGACACCCAATATTTTGATAAATAAATTCAACATTTCGGATATATTTTGCGTACGATATCCTTTTCTAACTAGTTTCTGTGCAACAAAAAAGTGTAATTTTTGAACCAATTTTCAAGAATATTAGTGTATGGTCTATGAATCATCTAACCCTGTGGGATCATCATTCAATGAAACTACAAACTTCTTAGGCATGATGTTACCTCCAAAAGACTAAAGAGTTGCAGATTTGGTCTAATTATTTTGCCTATTATAATTGATATGGACTTACTGAACTTTTGACTTGACATAAAGTAAAATTCTTTTACCAACTATTAATATAGTTAAGTTACAATTAAATATTTTTCAAGATTTGTGGCTATTGATTCTATACAAGTTTTTTATTTTAAAATTTTTTTCTATATCATTTAGTTTAACTTTCCAATATTCATATAAAGAATTTCAATTATTATGTATTTGAAGACACATTTATATATGATCATTATAATGTGCAATTGTCATCACTTATTTCATTACATAATATTATTGTTGGTTTATTATTTTTGTTTCTTAGTTTATGTATGAATTGGATTGCTAATAATTCTACTTTTATAATTACAGTTATGTCCTAAAGCTATGGACTTGATATCTTTCACTAATATTCTATATTAAATTCAAATGATGGTTATGTACTTTGTTCTTGTGGTTTAAAAGCTCCACTAAAAACTTCATAGACTAATAATAACCTAAGAAGAGATTTTATGAATGCCCCAAATATCTAGTAAGTTTTTATAATAAAGTAAAAGTATTGGTTTGTGTGTGTGTGTGTGTGTGTGTGTGTGCGTGCGTGCGTGCGTGCGTGCGTGCGTGCGTGCGTGCGTGCGTGCGTGCGTGTGTGTGTGTGTGAGTGTGTGTGTGTGTGTGTGTGTGTGTGTGTGTGTGTCTGTGTGTGTGTGTGTTGTTTCAGGTTGAAAGATGTTATTTTTTTGAGTGGTACAATGAGAAATTTACTAAGAGGGTTGTTGAACTGGTTCATAAATTAAAGAAAGAAGTATGTATGTTGAAGAAGGAGACCCAAACAACCAATATATATATTAATTTTGTTTTAGGTTGAAAGACGTAATTTTTTAAGTGGTATAATGAGAAATTTACTGAGAGGGTTGTTGAATTGATTCATAAATTAAAGAAAGAAGTATGTATGTTGAAGAAGGAGACCCAAACAACCACAGATAAATTAAGTACAACCATGAAAATTGGGGAGCAAATAAAGCTTATGAAACAAGAGATATTTTGTTGACAAAAGAGAAAATTTAGTTTAAATGTATTTTATTATTATTATAATAGGGATTGTTGTGCTTATGGTGAGTATTATTATAATAAATGTTGTGGGGAAACGAAACTGAATTGCAATATTTGGTTTCAAACTTAAATTCTAATAATATGATTGTCCTTTCTCTTTAAATGAAGATACTGAATACAATGAAATAATCGTATCATTTCAAAATCAAGTTTAAAGAAAAGTAATAGAAAAAATGTAAACAAATCCTATCACCTTTCTTTATGTTTCCATCCATTACTCGAAAGTAAACAATTAAACCACGATATGGATCATAAAAACTATATATAATTCAACCATAAAATTAGCACACATCAAACCCAATTTGTCAAGGATGGAAAATTTGGCACTTAAATTGTTTTCCAATGCTACTTGAGGTGCATAAGCACACACTATGTTAAAAACAGCACCTTTCACTATAATACTTGATGACATAATCCTATCATTAGTCTTCTTTATCCAAGCAACATGACATATAAGTTCATTTACAAGCAAGATACCTAACCCATGTTGTTATCTCAAACACCTTAAATACTAAAGATTGAACCCATTAATCTCCTTTGCTTTAGCCCTATAACTTTGTCTCCTAGATGCATGCTATATGAATCTTATATTTGTATGAATAAAGAATAAAGTTATGTGTAACTAGATAGTTATGGAAAACAAATTTGCATGAACCCTAATTCATGCACGTCCTTAATCCTAAAATCATGATATATTCTAGTTTATCTTAACTTATAGAAACCTATAAATATGCTTAAAATATAGGAACAAAAGAAAAAAATAACTAAGTAAAAATAACAAGATTAATAAGAAAAATATAACCAATTTCATAAATATAATAGCTTTTAGACAAACACAGATATAGTCAAATGCCAAGTAATAATTATATATAAATTTGAATATATTTAAAATGAGAACATAAATCTAAAATATAAAATAATGTATATAAATGTTCGAAGAATTTTAGGGAAGAGGGAGCTTTGACAAAATTTGTAAACTCAACTGAAATTATATAAAAAAAAGTAAAATGACACCTAAAACTTAAATATTTAAGAATTATTTACCTAAGTTCTTGTAACCAATTGTGCTCCTAAGAACTCTAAATTTTTAAAACCTTATAAATTTACTCAAGATATTTGGTGGAATTTTTATGTTGATATGGAATTTTATGAAAAAGTTACTAATTGTTTTTAGAATAAATATGTCATTCATTAGTTGGGTAGGTGAATTTATTATTGGTGAATAATATAATGGCAAGTAAAAGTTAAATCCCATGAAAAAGTAATATAGATGAAAAAGCTAACAATATTAACAAGTCTCATGATAATAAATGGAAATGTGATTTTGTAAGTTTTAGATAATGAAATATAAAAATAAAACTAAACTTATATGCCTAGACAATATTCAAGGAAATAAATAATAAGATGATTAATAAAGCAATAAAATAGTTATTTCTACATGAGTAGTTCCCCTAGTGACAATTATGACTTTATGATTTAATTAACCTAAATTAGATATATTCTTTGAACTAACAAGACTTCTTAGACACTAAAACTATAATTTCTTAAGATGTAACCATCTATCCTCTTATCAATTAACTCATTATTTATTGTGAAATCCCATAAAATGTTTCACCTTAAAACTAATAAGAACACATAGGTTTCTCTCAAGTACAATGTTCAACCTCCTCTACCTAATTCATGGTCTACTTATAAGTAATCTCTCTCAAGCCATCCATAAGAGAGTGAAGATTAAACTTAGATGCAATATAAAGAAATCAACATTATGACTAATAAAAATAACTAACAAAAATATATTTCATATCATAAATTGAATTAAATAAATATATAAAAAAGGTAACCATAAGAGTTTTCTCTTTTTAAATAATGAAAAAGAGTTTAAGCATAAAACATATTCAAAATAGAAAATTCAAGATGAGCTCCCTAAGTCCATCAAAATCTTAATTCCATGAGATGATGTTTGGATCTTAACTTTCCGGTGAAAATAATTTAAAATCAATCACCTATGGGCTAGAGAAGACTTTTGATGGCTAACATTAACTTTTTTAGAGAAAAAGATTCTCTTTAGACATGCTTTATCCAAAACATGGCTAGATTCCTATAAAAATTATGGTTTATGATATTAAATACTTTTTACTTTATCTAAGAACATCACCCAAATAGTAGGCCTTAGTGATTTCTCTAGATAATAAACATGACGTTTTGCACGGTTGTGTCTCTAAGTTATAAATCTTAGATTTTTAAACAGGAGGTTGAATGGTTTCTGATAGAAACCAAATGGTTGCTTACTTTATGTTGTAAGGTTAAATATGTTACCATATAAGAGATTGGGTGGTTTCTCTAGCTATGATTATAAGTGTTTGAAAATGGTTTGTTCTTTTGGTTAGGATTGTTAATGAAGTTAATCTATTCCAAAGACAAATCACACACAAACTGGTTCCCCAGCTAAAAATCCATATTTAAATGTCTTAGGGATCCATATATGTCACAAACCATATTAATAACACTGATAGCATTAACATTCATAGTATTAAATTTTTGGGACAAGGCATCTACCTAAACAATATGAAGATTCAAAGTATCTAAATCATACTTATTAGGAATCTTCTTAGGAATGGCTCTCTCGTTGATTGCTAGTGATGATTCTGATCCATGTCCACTATGAGGT
Source organism: Erythroxylum alaternifolium (assembly GCA_027478495.1). Classification (NCBI taxonomy): domain Eukaryota; kingdom Viridiplantae; phylum Streptophyta; class Magnoliopsida; order Malpighiales; family Erythroxylaceae; genus Erythroxylum; species Erythroxylum alaternifolium. The sequence goes on from JANIIA010076388.1 coordinate 5,088, forward strand.
TGTATGCTCCATCCACTATTTTGTTACTCAAGCTTCATTAACAACATCATCCTTTTAGATCTTCTAGTTGTAGTTCATTCCATTATAAAGTGTTTAAAGAGCCATTCCTTTATTCTATGGTAGGGACAAGACCTCAATAGCTCCTTGTATCTTTTACAAACCGTATATAAAGACTCACCTTCCCTCTAAGAAAAGGTGGTGATTTGGTTCCTTATTTGTGCAATCTTGCCTAGAGGGAAATACTTTGTCAAAAATATGTGAGAGATTAATTTTAAGTAGTGATTGACGCTATTGGAAAAGTCTCTAGGCATACTCTAGTTTTATCACTTAGAGAAAATGGGGATAATTAAAGCTTGATTGCATCATGAGACATGCCATTTAGTTTCAATATGTCACAATACTCTAAAGACGTTCTTATAAATAGAATAGGGTCTTCAGATGGTAAACCTTCAAATTGATTTTACTACACTATGGATAATAGGAAAGGATTTAACTCAATGTTAGTAGCTTCAACCATGGGCTTCAAAATGCCTAAGTTAATGCAATTGGCATTTTTTGCGGCAAAATCATTCAAGGACCTTATATTCTTTACAACCATCATGCTTCCTCAGCTTCTTTTCTCCTTCAAAGTCTTCTTTTTATATGCAAAGTTCTTTGAATCTAAAGGTTTGGCTCTCAAGATTTCTAGGATCATCAGAACTTTGCTGATGGATAAACTAGGCACACCAATTGAATTTGAGAGAATAAAAACAAAGGTCGTTACTTTGAATGAATAAAAAATATTGAAAATCGAAGGGAAAAACCAAGAGGACATCACAACAATTGATAAAGCCAAGCACCACAATTGTTGATAAAGCTCTTAAGGGTGTCACCAGCCACACAGGTTTAAAGACTAACATAAAATGAAGGAATTAATTTTAAAGTTGTGAAGAAAAAGTCTGAACTTTTTTTTTCTGAATCACATAGAAAAATACACCTTATAACCCCTATTTATAATAGAAAAAACTTCTATTACTACTAGGGAACAATCTAGATAATATATAATTATACTAAAGATCTAAAAGAAAACTCCTAGTTCTTTTAGGAAACAACCTAAATAATATAGAATCATACTAAAGATCTAAAAGAAACTCCTAGTACTATTGGGAAACAACGTAGATAATACAGAATCAAACCAAAGATCTAAAAGAACAAGGAAACTAATTTTGGAAGACTTGGCATCCAAGTAAACGATTAATTTTACATGTATTAATTTCAGGCCTAACAAAAAAGGCTTTACTTGGTTTCAATCCAAAACTTGCAATCACACATGTACAATCGAATATTGAATTGTTTGTAAAACTCTGAAGCCTATTACCTCCTAGCGCGAAATGATCATGTACATTTAAATATAATTGCTTAGAGATAAAGTCCACTTATGCTCCGACATCATTCTCCCCCTCTTGAAAAGCATTTTCCCTCAAATCTTCGTTATTCAAGTAAGGAGACAGATCACCAATATTGAATTTAGCAAAAACTTCATAATCTCCTGGAAAATCAATCTTGTATGCACTCTCTCCAATTCATTCAAGCACTTTGAATGGTCCATTAGCACGGGGCATAAGCTTATTCTTCCTTTTGCTTGGAAATCTTTCCTTGCAGAGATGATTCCAAACTAGATCATAAGGTTAAAAGCTCGATTGCTTACAAAAATGATTAGTGTGGGCCTTATAACTCTCATTAATCTTTTCTATCTTTGCATGAATCTACTTATAAAGCTTCTTCATTGTCTCTGCCTTAGCCTTTACATCTATGCTCACTAAATCTTTCTTTGAAATAGGAAGTCAATTTATGGGGATGAAAGGATTCACACGATAAACAACTTCAAAAGGAGATAATCCAATAACACATGTTAGAGATCTATTATAGGCAAATTCAGCATGGGTAAGTTTTAAATCCCAATCTTTGGTGGTTTTACTCACCAATCCACGAAGCAAGTTATCGAGAGTGCAATTTGTAACTTTGGTTTGGCCATTAGTTTGCGAATATTGAGCAGTGCTAAATAATAGATTCGTTCTAAGTAATTTCCACAACATCTACCAAAAATGATTAAAAAACTTCAAATCTTGATCATAAACAATGCTTTTTGGTACCATATGAAGATGAATAATCTATTTAACGTATAAATCAGTGATATAAGAAGCATCTTCAGTCTTATAACTTGCAACAAAATGAGCCATCTTTGAGAAATGATCTACAACCATTATAATTGCATCCTTACCATGCTGTGTGCAAGGTAATTCAACAATGAAATCCATACTAATATCCTCCCATGGTTATTCTGGAATAGGAAGAGGTATGTAAAGTCCTTGGTGAAAAGTACTATTTGCTTTTTAGTAAGTACCACATCGGTTAATAATAGATTGAACATCACCAAGCATACGAGGCTAATAGAAGTGTTCTTAAAGAATTTCATAAGCCTTTTGAATACCAAAATGACCAATAAGACCACCACCATAAGCTTCGTGAAGCAATAAATCATGAAAAAAGCCTTTGGGAACACACAATTTATTCCCTTTGAAGACAAAATCATCCTGAATTACAAACTGGTCATACGTACCTTTTTTTGCAAAGTTCAAACAATTTAGCAAAGTCTATATCCCTTACATAAGAATTCTTGATGATTTCAAATCCAATGAGCCTTGAATTAAGTATTGCAAGCATAGAAAACCTCCTTGACAATGCATCAACTACGACATTAAAGTGTCCATCCTTGTACTTCAATAAAAACGTTAAGGATTGTAGAAATAGAAACTCAACCTATTTAGGCATGATGTGGATTAAGTTTTTGTTGCCCATTAATATGCCTTAATGCTTCACGATCACTACGCAACACAAAAGGCTTAGGTCGTAAGTAATGACTCCAATGACTAAAAGCCCAAACGATCACATAGAAATCTTTATCATAAGTAGAGTAATTTAGTTTAGAACCATTAACCTACTCATTAAAATAAGCAATAGGACGTTCTTGTTGAACAAGTACAACCCCAATTCCAACTCCACTAGTATCACATTCTACTATAAATAGCTTGTTAAAATTAGGAAGAGCTGATATAGGAGTAGAACATAACTTCCTTTTAATCAATTCAGATGCCTTTTGTGTAGAATCACTCTATTTGAATTTCCCTTTCATCAAACATTCGGTAATCAATGCCATAATAGAACTAAAGTTCTTCACAAATCTCTAATAAAAAGAAGCCAATCTATGAAAATTATGCACTTTACTAACAGAATTAAGAGTTGGACATAATTTAATAGCATAAGTTTTTTAGTTATCAACAGAAATACCATCTTTAGACACAAAGTATCCAAGAAATATGACATTATCTACCATAAAGGTACACTTCATAATCTTCCCATATAACTTCTCCTTTCTCGACACGTCGAAAAGCATTCTTAAGTGCAACATATATTCCTTATTACTCTTGCCATAAACTAGAATATAATCTAAGTATACAATAATAAATTTGCCAAGGAAAGGGTGCAATACCTCATTCATAAGTTGTATGAATGTGCTTGGGGTATTAGTGAGACCAAAGGGCATTACTATCCATTCATATAATCCATACTTAGTCTTGAATGTCGTCTTCCACTCATCACCTTCTCTTATTCGAATCTAGTGGTAACCACTCCTTAAGTCTATTTCGAAAAACACTTGAATACCATGGATTTCATCCAAAATGTCATCTAGATGAGGCATAGGAAAGCGATATTTGATGGCAATATTATTCACTACACAACTATGAAGTCAAATATTCCATGGACCATTGTTCTTTGGCACAAGAAGAGATGGCCCAGCACATGGCAACATGCTTTCACGCACATATCCATGCTCCATAAGGTTATTAATTTATAATTGAAGCTTTGATTCTTCTGGATTACACCTATTTTTAGGCTTGTTAGGCAAAATTGTGCCTAGAATCAAGTTTATTTGATGCTAGATCCCTCTATTAGGATTAAAACTTAAAGGCAACCAAATTTTCATAGACCTCCTCCGAAACTAATGCATATACTACTTGCGATTTAGCAAATTCTCGAATAATCTCACTCTTCCCAATAATCAGATTCTCCCTTTTAGATTGCTCCATGTTCACTTCACGTATTCTAGAAGGAGATAAAGGTGCAAGTGCAAGTCTTTTCTTATTCTTCTCAATTATGTAGCAATTAGAGACTCCATTGTGTTGAGCTTTTCAATCATATTGCCATAAACGTCCTAATGAGATGTGAGATATATCCATTAGAATCACATCACAAAGTACCTGATCATGATACTTATTCCCAATTGTATAGGAAATAAGCACCTATTTTGTCACCTTAAAATCACTCCCTTTATTAGGCCATCGAATTGTGTAAAGTCTTGGGTGTTTAATGTTAAGTCAAAAGGACTTTACGATGACTAATTTTGATGATAATCAAATAATAATAATGTTAGAAACAAATGGACATCTTTGATAAAAGTGTTAAGTGTGTAGACGCAAAGACTATATAGACGCAAACGCAGACGCAGACTCAAAGACTATATAGACGCAAACGCAAAGACTATATGCAGACGTAGACGCAGACGCAAGGACAATATAAACATAGATGCAGACACAGATGCAGATGCAAAGACTATATGCAGACATAGACGCAGATGCAAGGACTATACAAACATAGACGCAGACGCAAACGCAGACGCAGACGCAAACGTAAGGACTATATAAACACAGATGCAGAGGTAGAGGTAACATAGACACAAAGAAGGCATAGATGAAATTTCGAAGATACACTAACACATCAGACAATTGGTTAGTCAGAGTTAGTTACAGAACTCAACTAAATAACGGTTATCTAGAAGCGGTTATCAAGAATCAAGAAGCCGTTATCAAGAACAAAGAAGCAGTTAGAGACGACGGCTATAAATATTAGCCGCAGTCGAAGATGCTAAAAGTTAAAAAAACTGAGACAAGTTAGAAAGCTCAAAATTTTGAGATAAAAGTCTTACTGTACTTACTTAAAATAGAGCTAACATTACTGTAACAAAAGCTCACAATCTTTTTCTAGTGAGAGAAAGAAAAGGTTGATAGCCTGGAGAGGCTAAGATAGTGAAAGAATACTTTGTAAGAGA
>JANIIA010076446.1:0-10231 GCA_027478495.1 Erythroxylum alaternifolium
CTTTCAGTGGCATGTTTCGGTCTATATATATATATATATTCCTAGGAGGTTCTCACTTCATCATTACCTCTACTTTCTTTGGGTCTACCAATATGTCATGTTCAAATACTATATGACCCAACATATTACTTGATCAAGCTAAGATTCACTCTTATTGAACTTGGCATATAATTGTTTTCCCCCACATAATATATAAGACTAACCTCAAGTTTTCAAAACGTTCTCTTAACTTTGTGAATACATTCAATATATCCTCTATGATCATAGTCACTAATTGATCCAAGCAATGCTGAAAAACTTTGTTCATTAATGCCATGTATACTGTCGGGGCATTTGTTAATCCAAACAGGCATCACCAATAACTCAAGTACCTATAACTGATTCTCAAAATTCTTAAGTAACTAATTCCTTATATGAGGTAACGTTACCTCTTGTTTTTCTCTATCTCCCAATTGACTTCTTTTCTTTAATGATTTTCTCTATTCATTCGATTTCCTCTTACTTATAGATTTATTCTAATGCTAGATTATTCTTGCTAAATAGTGCAAGAATTCTTCAAAAATGGAGTACTCCTAAAAGAGATCAATAAGACCTCCTTGTGTTTGATTCCTAAAACATATAACACTTCTATATGGAACTACTTTAAGCCTATCTCATGCACTAATTTCTGTTACAAGATTCTAGCTAAAATCTTGGCAAATAGAATGAAATCAGTGATACACTACATCATCAGTGAAAACTAATGAGCTTTTTTAAGCAAATGGAATATTGGAGATAATATTCTACTATTACAGGAACTTCTGAAAGGATACATTAGAAGAAAATCCCCTAAAAACTGCATTAAAAGTGGATCTCCAGAAAACTTTTGATAGTGTTAGCTATGGTTTTCCACTGCAAACTATGGGTATTATAGGATTCCCCTAGACATTCATTCATTGGATTAAAGAATGTATCTCTACAGTTTCCTTTGGGATTATGATCAATGGGTGTCCCACTAAGATTTTTAAAGGTAAAAGGGGATCATCTTTCCCCCTACCTATTTCTAATTTGTATGGAAGTTCTTACCCTTATGCTGAGATACAAGATCTCCTCAAATCTAGATTTCAAGTTTTATACAAAATGTAAATTGCTTTCACTAACTAGTTTATGTTTTACAGATGATCTAGTCCTTTTTAGTAAGGCTGATATCCCTTCAGTTATAATTATAATAAATACCTTACAAAGATTCAAGGAGATATCGGGACTGAGCATCAATCTTTAAAGAAGTTTTTTATCTTATCAAAGAGTGCTGCACATCTTGGTTGTGATATTTCTATTATAACTGGCCAGTTACAATAAGGGTAGACATTCCAACCAAATGGAATGGGAAATCATGATCCTCCTATCACTTATTTGGGCATCCCTATTTCATCGAGACTACTACGATTTAGAGAATGTCTACCCCTTATAGAAAAGATACAAAGGAGGTTAGGTTCATAGACAAATAAATCGCTATCTTATGGTGGCAAACTTAAGCTATTGAAATATGTTATTATGTCCATGAATACTTATTAGTGTTCTCACATTTTCCTCGCTAAGGGATTGGTCAAAATGGTGGAAAAAATTGATGAAACATTTCCTATGGAGTAAGGGGAAAGGAGAAAGAGGAATTGCTAAGGTCAGTTGGACTTACATATATCAACCAAAAGCTTCAGGAGGACCGAGGTTAGAGTCAATTGGAAGAAATAACAAGTGCTTATTGCTAAAAAAGTTATGGAGAATTTTGAGTGAAAAGGAATCATTATGGATTAAAGGGGTGCATAGTATATCTTAAAGGGTGGTAGTCTATAGGCCATTAAACCGAAAGATAGTTTCTCATGGTTCTTTAACCAAATTATTAGATTGGGAAAGGAAGTTCAACACCAGATAACTTGTAAGATAGGGGCAGGCAATCAAATTTCACTATGGTATGACAACTGGACAAGTCAAGGAGCACTAATTTACAATCTGATAGCTAGTGAGATGCTGGATAGATTCTTAAAAAAAGCTAAAATCCAAGAACTAGTTGTAGATGGCAACTGGAACCTTTCTTAAAAGGATATTATAACTTTGTAGAATATATGTGTGAATTGCATCATATTTTAGGGCTTATTTTGTTATATATTTAAGTGTTAATTTAATCGTTTACTATGTGTTTAATTTAGAATTGTGTTAGTTAGTTAATTAATTATGTTCAAGGGTTTTTAATGGGTTAGTCAAGTCTTTGAGCTTAATTGTCATGTTTTTAGGGTACCTTGATGTGTTTGTTAGTGTTTTACGGTCAACATCAAAGAATGGACAAAGTTTCGGAGACACTCGAGCCGAAACAACAGCCCATAAATGTGACAAAAGCATTGGAGTCAGCCCACGATCGTGGCATATGTCGTGACAAAAGCCTAGGACACAGCCCATGATTGTGCCTAATTGCCAAGATCATCATAGAAGGCTCAGATGTGGCCCACAAATGTGGCATGCAAGCCACGATCGTGACATGCATCGGGCAAACACACAAATAAGTAAAAACGTCGAGGTTTGAGGGATTTTTTGGATCTTTTTGACCCCAAAAAACCCTAGGGCTTCTTAGAACACAAAATGTATTTAAAGAAGAAAACAACGGAGCTGAGGGAGCTTTTGCATCAGCCACCATTGAGAAAACCTAGAGAGAGTTCATCTAGAGATTCAGAAAGAGAAGAAGGAAAAGAGACGTAGAGAAGAAGCCTATGCGAAGTACTTCCCAGAATAGGAGGTTTCCCGCCATTGCTACCTCTGTCATCCATTTCGATCTTGTTTCCTATTTTTCCATTTTATTATTGAATAGAATTGGGATAGCCATTGATGATAGGATTGTATGAATGTTGAGGATGTCTAACTCACCTTTGGGTTGTTTTATCTTTGATTTAATGAAATTTGATTGTTTGTGTTTTTACTGGATTTATTGTGATTTAATTTCTACACTTGCATAATTCGGTGATAAACTAAAAGGGTAAACTAAGTAAAAATTATTAAATTGGGCTAACAAAAGTTACTTAATTTAATAGAACGAGAATTAAATCAAGTCGGTAAATTGTGTGAAGATAGATCTTGCATAAGTTCCTGATAGTTTTTGGACAACTTCATATCTAATTAGGGTTTTGGGTAAATTGTTAATTGGGAGATTGCAATTACCATAATTTGATTAGGGTTTATAATTTAGTGTTAATGGTTATAACTCGAGAGAGAGTAATCAACCTTAGGACCGTCTAGAACCAGTAATCCAATAGTTCATAATCGATTAAGTTGGCATTGAAGATGAATAAAATTTCCCTTTCTCTCAATTGGTAGTTCCTTAGGTTGATTCTTGATTGGGTACTGTGACTGCTATTTTATTAATATTTTTGTAATTGATTATTAAAATTGAGTGCGTGATTGAAATAAATTCTTGCCTTAGTTTTATTCATTTTGAATCATTACGAATTGTTTTTGGCCTTAAATTTTAGGATTAAATAAACCCTCCTTATGGGATCAAAACCTTAGGTACTACGCAAATGACTCGTATGCTTATAGATTATCAAGGTTAAATATTAAAAAATATACATATCAGAAAATTGCAATCAAGTTTTTGGCGTTGTTGTTGGGGAGACAATTAGTTTAGTTCTATAGTTTAAGGCATTTAGTTAGTTTTTAATTTTTTTGTTTTCATTCTTTCTTTTCTATTTCTAAAATCATGCTCTTACATGAACACAAGAGTCACGAGAGGTTTGATTCACGCAGCTAAAACCTTAGATTTAGACATCACTCGACTAGAATGAACCATTAGGAGAGCTCTGCGTGAAGAAGAAGAAATCGTGAAATCAACAATAGCTGAGAAATTTCAACAAAATTTGATCCTAAGAAAACCAAGAACGTCAACAACAAACCCTTATGGACTTCATGAGACCAGGGTTCAATTTGGCTAACCAAGGAGTAGCTAGGCTATCCATATAAGCAGCATCATTTGAAATCAAACTAGCCCTCCTAAATATGCTTCAACAGAATGTGCAGTTTTATGGACTAACAAAAGAAGATCCCAATGCACATATAGTGAACTTCCTTGAAATCTATGATACCTTTCAGTATCATCAGATGTTGGAAAATGCAATCAGAATTAAGAATTTCCCTTTTACCTTAAAGATAGAGCAAAGGCTTGGTATCATTTCCCTTAGCTAAGTCAATGTCATGACGTGGGATCAGCTAGTTTGTGCCTTTTTAGACAAGTATTTCCCCTAACTAAGACCACTAAGATCATCAAGGAAATTACCAACTTCCAGCAAAGTGACGAGGAATCGATCTATGAAGTTTGGGAACGATATCAGGATTTGCAATAGAAGTGCCCACACTAGAACTTACCGAAGTAATTCTTATTATAAACATTCTATAATAGAGTAACCCCACCTACGATTGGCATGATCGATGCAGTTTTAAAAGGATCACTGATGAGAAAGATGGTTAATGAAGTGGAAGAATAATAGAGGAGACGGTGAGTAATAGCTGCATGTGGACAATCGAGCGGAATAGACAAATTACTATATTCCAAGAGCAAAAAGGAATTGTGGCTGTCAATCAAATGACGTAAATGTAAGCTAAAATTAATAACTTGACTCGACAGCTCAACAACATGAAGGCTTCGTCCTCAGCTTCGATGAAAGTCATGCAACTCAAGTATGAACTCTGTGGACAAATGGACCATGATACAGTGGACTATTACTTGATAAATGAAAGTGATCTAGAGCAAGTGAATTATATGGGAACGCAACAGGGACAAGGAGGGGGCAACAATCCTTTCTCTAACACCTATAACCCTGGGTGGAAGAATCACCCTAACTTCTCTTGGACGAACAATGTTGGAGGACAGCTCAAACCTTAAAGACAATCAAGCTTCCAATAAGATAATCTAAGCTCAATGGAATCCAAGTTAGATAAGATTTTAGATAAAATTGAATTCATGGAGGATGCATACAGGAGGCTTGAAAGTAAATTCGAGCAAGTCACTAAGAACCACGCCTCTTCAATACATAATCTGGAAGTTTAAGTAGGTCAACTATCATAAGCAATATCTACTCAGAATATGGGGACCCTTCTAAGCAATACTGATTCTAACCTAAAGGAACATATCATGGCCATCATTCAGACCCAGGAAAAGGAACTTGAACATATAAAGGAAGACGAAGCTAAAGGAGAAGGATAAGCAGTGATGGAATTCCTTCCAAATGAGATCGTAATTAAGCCAATTAAGGAACCTCAACTTGAAATTTCATACCTTATTCTAGCTCAGCGAAAGTCAATTTTGAGTAGTGCAATGAGGAATTTTAAAGAGGTCGAATCAAACAAGGTTGAGGACATAATAGAACAACTACAAACAAGGCTCATATTAAAGGAATCAGTCAAGAAGAAGGTTAAGGAGTGCATATCAAAGAAAACCCTAACATAGCATAGAAGAAAAAGGACCTAGGGGATTTTTACATTCCTTGTCATATAAATGAAGTCAATATAGACAGGGCATTCATGGATTTGGGAGCAAGTATCAATATGATGCCTTATACCTTAAGTTAGAAGTTAAGGTTAGGAGAGTTGGAACCCACAAAGATGTTAGTAAAAACAGTTGAAAGAACAGTTCATCAACCGAAGGGGATTATTAAGGATATGCGAGTACAAATTGATAAATTTATCTTTCCCACATATTTCTATATATTGGATTTTAAGGAAGATGTGGAAACCCCTATGGTCCTTGGACGACGTTGCTGGCCAATACTCACTTAATAATTGATGTTAATAGGGGTGAACTAACTTTGAGGGTAGGAAAGTAGTAAATAACCTTCAAAGTGTCAAAGAAAGATAACAATCCTCCTTTACCTCCAACTAAAATCAAAGAAACTGAACATTAAGGATAATGGGAAGATATTGAGGATCTTGGGAATGCATTCAGAAAGAAACAATCTCGTAGAAGAAGGAGAAGGAAGGAGAATCACAAGGAAGGTGGAATCTATAGCATGGTAGCTCATGTGTAAATTGTGAGATTAGTGACTGCACTACCATTGTGCCATTCATTTAAACCATATTAAGCACAAGTAGAGCGTCGAGCTACTGACTTTAAAAGAAGCATTGCATTGGAGGTAACTCATGGACCATTAAATTGATGTTATTCCCTTTTATTTCTAGATAGTTGAATTCTATAATTAGGTTAGTTCATTTCCAAATAAAATCGGGAAGGCATAGGGCTTCGCCATTAATTAGATGATCGAGGAAATAAGCAAGGAGAGGTGAAAGGGCTATAAATAGTTAAGAAGTGACTTTGGAAAGTGAAAAAAAATGGTGGAATGTTAGGCTATGATCATGGACTATGGCTGGGTAAAAAGGGAACATGCAATTTATAAGTTAATTTTTACCATTTTACCTTCTATGTACCTATATATTCATTTCTAACTTTACTTTTTCATTCACTTTCATTTTTACTTTATCTCTCTAAGCTTTAAACCTCCAAACACTCTCATTTCTCTCTATTCAAATTTCAAACTTCAAAATTTCTTCCACTTCCAAATTTCTTCCAACTTTTTCCTAATCATAAGTTAGTATACCACGCATTAACCAAGCAGTCAGGCGGGATCAATCGTCGGGATGAAACCAAGTCTCAAGACAAGGGAAAAGGAACAGAGTAGCAGACTTTAGAGCACCCTTCCCAATCTACATAGAGAAGGAAGGTATTCAATCCCTCAACGCTAAACAAATTATAGTCCCTAAATATTTTGATTTCGATACATTTGATAGGCTAGAACTGCGCGATAGGGTAGAGAACTTAGTAAAAAGAATTCAATGAGCAAAATTCATACACTTCCAATTTCCTATTTACTAGGAGCTCACTCTAAAATTCTTTACTTCCCTTTCCTATGAACCTAGGAACCCTAAAGAAATGTGGTTTAGGTTATAGGGACGAGCTTATGAGCTAAACATCGAAATCATGTGTGATATGTGTGGGTTCCCTGAATCTTCCATTATCGATCAGCACTATAATTCTTATGCTTCTCTCTATCGAAATGAGCTCACTAGGTTAAAGCAATTAGATGCCAAAAATGCCTACAGCAACATCATAAGGACCAATGAGCACTTGCTATTGCACAAATTCATATGTCAACAAGTTTTTGATAAATCAAAAACCAACAAGTGTTCAGTAAAAGAACTCTTTATATTATGATGCACAGATCATAGCATTCTAGTGTGCACCTCCACACATATGCTGAATGCTATTATTGTGACTCTGCATAAGAATAGTAGCAATTTAGGTATGGGGTACTTATTTTTCGCTATTGTTGAGTATTATGGCATGGATTGTAGTGGCTTAACTGTCCATCTCTCGGACTTCCTAAATCATCGTCATCCATATCGTGCTGAAATCCTTAAGTCCCATAACATGGATCTCTAGGATATCAGTCAAAAGACGCATGTTAAGATCAAGGTTAGTCAGGCAAGTTCGAGTACAGTGTCACGTCAGCAAGCATAAGAGGACTTGACTAGTGAAGAGTCTAAGTAGGATGAAGAAATAGAAGAACCGGAATAGAAGAAAGTACTAAATAAAATCTCTACAAATAACAAGGTAATCACAAATACACTTATAGAGAACTCCAGAAGGATGAAGAAGATGGCCCGAACTCAATGACATTAAAGCCAGGATATACATCATATCCATTGTTATTTTGAAGCTTAGGGCGTTCAACTGCCGCCTCCAACACCATCCCTACCTCCATCACCATGAGGCTTTGTCTAACCACCTTTCTTTTTAAATTTAGTTTTCATTTTTTTGTTTTACTTTAATTTATGTTTCTTCTTTCCTTATGTGTTTGTTTATCCCCTTCTCACATTGAGGACAATGTGTTGTTCAAGTGTAGGGAGGGTTATGTGTTTCACTTTGAGTGTGATTTTGCATATTTTATCATAGTGTTAAGTTTCATTTTATGAATTGTGTGAATGTGTCAATGGTTTAGATGGATTGGAATTGGTTTAATTTTGAACATAGTTTATTAGGTTATGAAGAATTATTAGCTCACAAAATTAGTGAATTGGTGTCTTTGGCTAAATATGCAGCTTAATTAGGATTTAATGTGAGTTTGTCACCCTTTAAATTGTCACATTCATTCATAATTTGAGGTCTTTCAAAGCTTTACTAGTACTTTTCATAGAAACGAGTAGCTTAAACCAACAAGGTAGGCAATAAATAAAAAAAATCTTGTTTGCTAAATAAATAACTATTCCGCTAACCTTTAGGTTATAAATAAAGCTAGTAGGAAATTAAGAACATGATATAACTAAGTAATCGGATCGATAAGTATCACAAATGTGTGCCTCTGCATTAAAAAGCTATAATGACGTTTCAACCAAGCAGTTTAATAAAAATGACTTAGTAGAGTAACCAGATCGACATTCATCGCCAATGTTTGCCTCTGAATAAAATAATAAGGCCTTTTTTTAAATAAAAAATGTTTTCTAATAAAAACCTACCAAACTTGTAATAGCTTGACTTTTCCTGAAAAAGTACTTAGGAATAGTTACAGAGTCTGAATAACTAAAGAATTATTAATGTATGTATGAAATTAAAATAGGTAAATAAAGTAACACTTGGATCTGGATTAATTTGTATATTTATCTCAAAGCCTCTCGACGCAAATTTTGCATGTTAATGATTTGATATAACTTGAATGATTGTGTTTAAAATTAAATTTATTTTATGAAGTTGAAGTCATTGTCTTGTTACTGCATTGTGTGTTGTGTGTTTATTGTTTTGTTTGCTTGAGGATAAGCAAATGTTTAAGTATGGGGATGTTGATAAGTGTGAATTGCATCATGTTTTAGGGCGTAGTTTGTTATGTATTTAAGCGTTAATTTAATTGTTTAATATATGTTTAGTTTAGAATTGTGTTAGTTTTTTAATTAATTGTGTTTAATTGTTTTTTATGGGTTAGTCAAGTCTTTGAGCTTAACTATTATGTATTTAAGGTACCTTGATGTGTTTGGTAGTGTTTCAGGGTCAACAACGAAGAATGGAGATAGTTTTAGAGACACTCAGGCTGAAACAACAGCCCACGATCGTGGCATATGGGCCACGATTGTGATAGAAGCATTAGAGTCAACTCACGATTGTGACATATGGGCTACGATCGTGACAAAAGCCTAGGACACAACCCACAATCATGACCTGATTGTCACAATCATGACAGAAGGCTCAGATATGCCACGATTGTGGCTTGTGTTAGGCAAACGCGCAAACAAATAAAAACATTAAGTTTCGAGAGATTTTTTGGACCTTTTCGACCCCAAAAAAATCCTAAGACTACTTAGAACACAAAAGATATTTAAAGAAGAAGACAATAGAGCTAAGGGAGCTTTTGCATTGGCCACCATTTAGAAAACCTAGAGAGAGTTCATCGAGAGATTGAGAAAGAGAAGAACGAAGAGAGACCTGGAGAAGAAGCCTACGCTAAGTACTTCCCAGAAAAGAGGTTTCTTACCATTGCTGCCTCTGTCATCCATTTCGATCTTGCTTTCAGTTAATTTTTCATTTTATTATTGTATAGAATTGGGATAGCAGTTGACGATAGGATTGTATGAATGTTAACGATGTCTAAACTCACCTTCGAGTTGTTTTATCTTTGATTTAGTGAAATTTGATTGTTTGTGTTTTTATTGGATTTATTGTGATTTAATTTCTACACTTACATAATTCAGAAATAAATTGAAAGGGTGAACCGAGTGAAAAATTATTAAATTGGGCTAACGAGGGTTAGGTAATTTAATAGAATGAGAATTAAATCAAGTCGATAAATTTTGTGAAGAGGGATCTTGCATAAGTTCCCGATAGTTTTTGGACAACTACAGATCTAATTAGGGTTTTGGATATATTGGTAATCGAGAGATTGCAATTCCCATAATCTGATTAGGGTTTATAAATTAGGGTTAATGGATATAACTCGAGAGAGAGTTATCAACCCTAGGACCGTCTAGAACTAGTAATCTAGTAGTTCATAATCGATTAAGTTAACATTGAAGATAGATAAAATTCCCCTTTCTCCCAATAAGTAGTTCTTTAGGTTGATTCTTTAGGTTACAAAAATACCACTCACTTTAACTCACTTCCAAATTTCCAAATTGATCAAAACAATTCACTAAGTCCCATGGAGAGGTAGATAAAGGACTTAGGAATCCGACGCTT
>JANIIA010076487.1:0-10228 GCA_027478495.1 Erythroxylum alaternifolium
CACACACACACACACACACACACACACACACACACACACACACACACACACACACACACACACACACACACACACACCATAGAGATGACTTCTCATATAAGTTAACAACAATTCTATATGTGGAGTCATAATCTTCACAATAATCAAGCAAGCATCTCAAATTTTAATACATAGAGTAATAACATTAAATTTTTTCTTTTACACCCTCTGATAACTTGTGACTTGAAATTGTTTACTTGCCAAATAAATTTTGGGAAAATTTTTATGATTATAAATATTTTTCTAATTTATAAATGTAATATACAAACCCAGTAGTAGTAGGACAATCTCAATCTAATCTTCTTATTTTTTATACTAAGAAAAACATAAGATGACCATACACAGGAATGCAATTTTATATACATGTATACCAAGATTAAAAATATGGTTCACACAAACAATATCTTTTAATTGAGATTTATTTAATAAGCAGCACATGGAGATTAATAATTATATGCATACTTTAATTTTAACAAGTACTCAGCTAATACATAATTAGCTTCATTATCTGTAATGAAATGGACAACATTTTTTGAACTAACTCAATTGACAATTTTATAGAATAATTCAAATAAAGTATGGGCACTTTTTTCATATTAGAAGCATTAACAAACTTGATACAGGTTATTCAAATATTACAATAAACTAAAAATCAGTTAAAGTTCTTTATGTTTGATTAATCTTCCCATCTTCCATAAAAATGGATCAAGTTATTCCCCAAATACACTTATACATTTCCACAATTAACTGAAATTCCTTTTTTAAGTCTTAAAGTAAAGGTACAAAATTCTTATAACAAGAAGATGCCTTAAATCTTAGACCTATCATAATTATAGAATTTGTTACTTATTGAAAATAAGGTGAATTTAAAGTATATTAAAGGAATATAGGAATGACATAACCATCTACCTAATCTCTTATACACTGTAAAGCAACATCCTTATTCATCAAAACATTTTTTAAAATAGGTTTTCAACCAAAAGTGGTTCTTAAAGAAAAATAAGAATCTATGTCAATAATAGCTTTCTTTTTTCCTTTATCTAATACTTGTTATGCTTCATCTCCAAAAGATACATCGTGAATCTCTTTTTCTTTTTTTTTACTTATTACTACAAATAATTTTCAATGTTCTTGTACACTTTAAATGTTTTTCCCCTAAGAAGTAATATTGCTCTTAACTCCATATGATATTCTTTCATTCCATAAAATCATCCCCCTTTAAATATTCTATCATAATGATTAATTATACTGAACATTTCCATTAGATGTTTAAGAAAAAAAATAATTTCATGCTAAATCAATCTTATCATATGTAAAGGATGTTAAGTTTAGCAAAAAAATTTTACATAATTATATATTATTTAATATACTTTTAATTAGAAAAGTATTAGAAAAATAGTTTATGATTTAATTACCAGAATAATTAAATATTGAATCATTAAGTTTAAAGATCGAGATCCAATATAAATTTATTTGAATACTTATTTGTTGTATACATTTATATGTTAGAGAGTGCATATTTATCAGAATAGTTCTTTGCATATTATATATATATATATATATTGTACATAAATAAACAAAAAAATGATGCATGTAGTTCATAAATCAAAATCATCCATGAGGAGGCACCATTAAAGAGAAATGTCTTTTAAATATTTTTCTTAAACAAGAATGTTATACCTATGATTAAGAAGGAAAAATAGATAAAACCTAATATAACACTAACATTATATTATAGATAAATAATCTCTAGTTAGCCAAATCACATGTTTTTACCATAAACAAACCAATGGCATTAACAAAAGATAAATGCTTATCAAAAATCTTTTTCCCTCCTTTATTTTCTTAGATAAGTTGGAAGAATGTAATTAGATTATTAAAGATGTACCTAACCACCCTTCATTTATTTTTCTTTCTATGATCTTGTCCAAGATGTTA
Organism: Erythroxylum alaternifolium; assembly: GCA_027478495.1. Classification (NCBI taxonomy): domain Eukaryota; kingdom Viridiplantae; phylum Streptophyta; class Magnoliopsida; order Malpighiales; family Erythroxylaceae; genus Erythroxylum; species Erythroxylum alaternifolium. Next base: position 1,978 of record JANIIA010076487.1, read on the forward strand.
TATTTTTGCCTCCTTTATTTGCTTAGGTAGGTTGAGAATAAATATTGAATTTTTATAATGGCTTTTAGAATGGTTTCTAGTTAGGCCATGGACATATTTCTTTTCCCTTTTATGTGTTTTAGTTAATTTATATAATTTAAAAAATAATATGGAAGAGGATTAAAAGACATATTCTCAATATTTTAGGAGAATAAATTATGTATTTAGTAAAAGATCTCATTATTAATTATGTGATTATATAGGACATACTAATTTTTTAGTTAGATAAATAGTTATCCTATTGCATTTTATTTTATTTTATTATGGATTTATATATTGATTGCCCTTATTGTAATCAAAAGATAATTATAATACACATAAAATGTTAAGCATAATATGTTTTTAATATTATTACCAATGTACTAATTCAAAAGTGAGCATTTCAATCCTAAACAATATATATGCAATTTAGTAATAATGCAAATAATTTTGGTAGAATATTTGCCTTGTAAGTATTTAGTCTTGGTAAATGATTTAAAGGTCTATACGAAGTTCTACCAAAAATTTTCTTTGCATTCAAACAAGACTTTTTTCAAAAGATTCATTTTTGCTTAGTAGAGATAAGTTTGTCTACTTACTCATTTCACAATTTTTGATCAAGTGTATTTTGTATGATCTTTTGTCTTTGATTTATAGATACATTTGACTATATATTGGACATATGATAGTGTTTGCAATGAATCTAGTTCTACCATTAAGATAATTTTACATAATATAAATTTCAACATGTGTTATAAAATGTTATATTTGAAAAGTTATGATCTTTATAAAGAATTGTGATTTCTTTTCATGCAACTGATTTTATAGCTTTCTTGTTATTCTTGGTTCAAAGAAAATAAACAACGTTCATTTAAACTTTCATAATGAAATTTAACAATAATATTATACATTTATATTGCCACATCTTAAATTAGTTTAGTTTTTATCAAATGATCTTGTAGTTTTCTTGTTATTTTAGATTTAAGGAAAATAAACAAAATTTTAAAGCTTTTATAGCAAGATTTAATAAAAATATTATACATTCTATGTATACTTCATTCATTGAAAAATTAAAGCATTTAACTATATATCAATTATATAAACAAATGGACAAAACAAATTAAGAAATCTGAAATCTCATATTGATTATATATTTCTATGAATATAACATCAAATAAATTCACTATTTATTACTTTAGTATTTAGGGTTTCGTTGGGGATTTAAAATTTTAAATATTTTAGAGCTTAGAATGACTTGAAAGTTCTAAATAGTTTCGTATTAGAAATAATATAGTTTCAAATAAGAGAGTTGCTTTGGTAAGATTAAAAGTATAGAAGAGGGGAACAAAAGAGTCATGTTGATGATGGAGCATGGAAAAATACTGAAATTCATTTAAATAAGAGAAGATTATCAAATTTTTATATTAATTATTTTATTGGTTTCAAAAATATTTTTTTAGCACTTGTCATTATAAGAGGAGTCTCCCATTTATGTGGCACATTATTTAACCAACTTAATGGTATGGTTAACAAAGTTGAATTTTGGGCTATATTAATAGCTAATTGATATTTTGTACATTTAATTATTATTTATTTTAGTTACTGCTATAATTTCTAATATAAAATAAAATTTACCCAAGTTGATACTATGATAACTAGTTGGCCTTGGTCTTTATAATACATAACTCTTTCCTTTGTTAGAAAGGGAAAGAAAAAGGTTATCCTCCACAAAATCTTAGAGATTACAATAAAGTCTAGCCTAACCTAGTCCGATCAAAAGTCAATGATCCAAGTTTAGTTTGATCAGGCTTCTAGCTGGGCTTGAACTTTTGGAAGTTATTGAAAAATGAAATTATTTTGAATAAAAAACATGACATTCTATATTTTAATTTTTAAAAAATCAGGTTAGATGCCTCAAATCCCATCAAGCCTTAGCCTAACCCGAGCTCACATAGAAATTTTCAAGTTCAATTTGGCCTGACCCGTTTACATAACTACAAATTCTTTTTTTTAAAGCAGGGGATAATGCTCCCTATACCTATCACCATTCAATGAAACACATAAATCAGTTTAGGTTTGAATTTTTGGGTACTTCTAACTAGAAACATGTATGTTAGAAACTTGTCTAATTCAAAAAATGCCTTTCCAAGGCTAATCTCACCCTCTATCTAGCTTTTAAGAATTGATTCAAGACTAAGGACCTATTGCCATTTATCTTGTCTCATCCTTAGCTTACTCTCTCTATCCATAACGTGATGAAACTTGATGATCATCTACTCTTTGCTTGCTTTTATGTAATTTTTTTAAATTTAAAGCTCTTTTATAAATTATTGTAATATTTTCTAGAATGTTTTATCCTTCTTTTCTATTATGAAATGAGTTTCGTCTCTATACATTCCTCAAGCAAGACATTAAGACAACTTCTATACCACTCAATTAGGTTACAAACTAAAATTTAAAAATTACAATTGCGAAAGGGATTAATAACATGCTTAACTCCACAAAATCACACAGTGTGATCATATCCAGTTCGATGGTTATATAGTTTGATCTACTTTTATATACTCATCTAAAGGAATCTATTTACTAACGTCTTGTTTTATTATTTGGTATTATAATCATTTCACTTAGTCATGAACTTTGCTTATATGCTCTTCTATTAGTACTCTTCTTTTGGTCTTAGCACATTTAGTTTTGTTAAAAAAAGTAGAAAAGATATAACCTTTCATAAATCTAGAAGTACAAATAAAATATCCAAGTATTAAGAGGAAAGATATTACCACAAATATAAATAATAGTGGAAATCTTTTAAATCTTAGGTGTAGATAGATAAGATTATAACAAGCCAAACTAATGTTCAATAAGTATTGTCCTAATACATGGGAGTAGTATAGCCTAGGCTAGACCTTTTTTTTTATATACATTAGGTATCTCAACTTTGCCAGACTAATTCTAAGACCATAAGACCCCACCCCAAAAGCCCTAGAGGAGGTAAAATTGGAACCCCAAGGTCCCTCAGGTTCTTACGTAGCCTGTACACTTCTACGCACAAAGAGTCATCATATACTGATTGGTTAGCTGCTAATTGATCACTGGCCCTACTCAGCATCAGGTTCCCATCAGCCCCAGGTTCCTTAATAGTTCTAACTCCCACACTGCCGCTAGAAGGGAGACGTCTACAATTGATCTAACCAAGGAGCATGCCCAAGGGGCTAGAGGATCATCAATAGGGAAAATTCCTCTCTCCCCCCTTTGTGGTGACTCGAACTCAAGACCTCCTACAAAGGAGAGTCTTAAGTAAGGAGTTGAAACCAATTAAGCCATACTGAATGTTTCATGACAGTAACTTGAATCAAGAGATAAGTGTCAGAATATCAAATGAAGGTATAGGAGATATAATGAATCAGTAAATCAGGAGAGAGCAAAGGCATACAAAAGCTTAATACCCAATGAAGAAAGAGATTTTGACTAAATAAGGGATCGCAAAAACTTAGTTTATAAGAAAAATGTGAGACAGTTGACAAGGTGATATGAATTCATATCTATTAACAATCAATTACAAAGCTTGCTGTAAAAATCTAAAACAAAACTATTTTACAAATTATTTCTCCAGGAGATTCGCACTACATTTTTTTAGGACTCAAGGCATAACTGCTCTGATCTAAATGAAAGAGATAAATACTTTATTTTATAACAACATTATATGGAACAAGATCTTTATGATCTTATGAGTGTTTGAATTAAATAGGGCTTATTCAAAAGAATGGTTTGGGGGAGTTATTGTTCTAACCCTAAGTCAATAAAAATATCCCTATAAAATCCAAGCTCATATGAGCAAACACAAAAGGCTTTAAAAAAAGAAAAATACGATAGTCCTATCTTCAATCTTGCTCTTCTAGTCATTCCCATCTTTGATAATGGACATATTTCCAATGGTGGGTTGCTAAAGAGATGTTTGTTGCCCTTACCTAGAAAAAGTTTCTTTGAAAACCAGTGCTTTCAAATCCACAAATTATGGTTGTTTTCACTTGGTAATGTGCTTTCACAGTTACATGTAATGGCATTACAAAATAAACAAGCATGCAGGCCTTCAAATATATAAGGCAAACTCGGTCTTTGATTGGAGGATAGACATTGACTAAAAAAAGACAATTTTCTTTTCATTTTTTTCAATACCATCTCTAGAAAAACATGCAAAGTTCTTTTTTAGGCATTTTCTTCTCTTTCTATTTCAAGAGAACTTAAGATTAGCTCGAAAATTGGAGGATATGGAGTTTGATACTTCAACTTGATGGAAATTTTAATAAAGATAGTAACCAGATTCTATAGCTTTGAAGCATATATAAATAATATAATTGAACATTACCTGTTAAAGGTGTTGAAAGTTGACTAGAAGCCATGATTCTCTGCCACACAAAATCCAAACACAATAGAAAATAGAATACTTGGGTTTGTTGAATCCAACTCACCAATTTCTTACACACACCACTATAATGCCGTCAAAAAACCCCACAACAAGCTAGAAGACCACCTTCAAGAATGAATCAAATTAGGTTAAAACAAACGAATGTAGTGGACTATAAACCCAATAGGTAGGCTTAGGTGAAATTTATGAATGTATCCAAGGGCCCATGGTAAGATTAGTAATATAATGTCTATCCCATAAAAATGATACAAACACATACCAAAGATATAATTGTGTTAAGATTATGCTAGTCCAAAACAATTAATTCAACATTCTCCCATTTGGACAGCATAATCATAGCAAACCAAATGTACATAATTAACACACCAATATAATGTATGAATCGTATATAATTAGATGTCGTATATAATTAGATGTTATTAATCCAAAAGCATGACAATAACATTAATATGACTTCATCATAAATGAATGTCATAAATTTTTCACTCATCAAGAATGTAAAGTTACAATATGTCATAAATAGTGACAATATATTCACAATATGCATGTACCATATAAAATTCAAACAATCCTTACAAAACATGCATAAAACAAAGAAAACTCTCACTGAAACAAAGAAAACTAGGCTCTTAACAGTCCCATATTAGAGAAATGTTCCTTAAAAATACAAATAGGTAAGCCTTTCGTTAGTGGGTCGTTCCTTAAAAAAACAAATAGGTAAGCCTTTAGTTAGTGGGTCTGCTAGCATGCTGCTTGTAGGCATGTACTCAATAGTAATCAGAGACTCTGCAACTTTCTCTTCAACAAAATAGAACTTAATGTCAATATGTTCAGAGCAAGAGGTGCTAGTATTTTGAGAGAAAGATATAGCTACAAAATTGTCATAATATAATTTCAGCAGCCTTGATATAGAGTCCACAACTCCTAATGCTGAAATAAAGTTCCGCAACCATATTACATGACAAGTAGTCTCATAACATGTCACATACTCTGTCTCCACAGTCGAAGAAGCTGTAAGTGTCTGTTTGACATTTTTCCACAAAACAGCTCCTCTTACCATCATAAAAATGTATCCAGAAGTGGATTTCTTATCATCCACATAGCCTGCATAATCAGAATCACTGAAGCCAACTACTTTAAGAGTATCGGTGTTCCGATATGTCAACATAAGATCTTTGGTACCCTGAAGATACCTCAAGACCTTTTTAGCTGCTTTCCAGTGACTTTGTCTAGGATTGCTCAAGTATCTACCAAGCATACCTACAACAAAGGCAATATTAGGACGTGTGCATACTTAAGCATACATTAAGTTGCCAACAACTGAAGCATAAGGGACTGTTTTCATTTGATCTCTCTCAATATCATTTAAAGGATATTGGGCCTTAGAGAACTTATCCCCCTTCATAATTGGAGCCTTTACAGAATAGCATGATTGCATATTAAACCTTTTCAAAATACGATCAATGTAAGTGCTTTGAGACAATCTGAGAACACCATTTGTTCTTTCACGAAGAATCTGTATGCCCAAAACATATGATGCCTTACCAAGATCCTTCATATCAAAATGATCAAACAATAATTGTTTTGTCTCAATCAACATGTCATGTCATTAGTAGCGAGAAAGATGTCATCAACATATAAAACCAAAAAATATGTACTTACTGTCATTGATCTTCATATATATACATTGATCAACAATATTTTCTTTAAAATCGTTACTAGTAAAAATTTCATCAAACTTGATGTACTATTGCCTCGAAGCTTGTTTCAACCTATATATTGACTTTTGGAGCTTACAAACCATGTTTTCTTTCCCAACAACCTCAAAACCAGTGGGTTGAGTCATGTAAACATCTTCTCTTAATTCTCCATTTAAGAAAGTTATTTTCACATCCATTTGATGAAGTTCAAGATCAAAATAAGCCACAATTGCCATAATAATCCGTAAAGAATCTTTAGTAGAAACAGGAGAGAAGGTCTCTATGTAATCAATACCTTCTCGTTGGCTATAGCCTTTGGCCACCAGTCTCGCTTTATATCTCTCAACTTGACCTTTGGCATCATGCTTGGTTTTAAACACTCATTTGCATCCAATAGGCTTACAACCTTTTGGCAATTTTACCAAACTCCACACTTTATTTAGTGAAATAGAAACCATCTCATCATTCATAGCATCCATCCAAAATTTAGACTGAGAACTAGAGATGGCTTCTTTGTAGGTAGTTGGATATGAAAAGTCACCTATATCAAACTCATGTTCTTGTAAGTATACTAAATAATCACTTGATATTACAGGTCTGCGAACCCTTTCTGATCTCCGCAAAGACACATTTTCAGTGCAATAACTGGAGCCTCTTATGCTATATGCTCCATAGGATCATCTTAAATGGCTATTGAATCTTGATTAACCATAGGGCCAATTTGTTGGAGCAGAAGTGATAGGCATAGGAATAATGATTGGGTGTTCTTTAAACACAATATTTCTAGACCCTTGGCTTATTCCAATATCATCCTCAAAATAAAGAGCACGATCTGATTCAAGGATCTTGGTGGTATGAGATAGACAATAAAATCTAGAACCTCTTGATCCTACACAATAACCAATAAAGTAGCCACTAATAGGCCTAGGATCAAGTTTCTTAGATTGCGGATTGTAGGGTCTTACTTCTGCTTTACAACATCAAACATGAAAATGATGCAAAGTTGGTTTCTTTTAAGACTACAACTCATAAGGAGTCTTAGGAACATATTTACTGGGCACTTGATTCAAAATATAAGTTGTAATTTTCAAAGCATCACCCCATCGATACTCTGGCAAGGAAGAGTCTACTAACATACATTGTACCATGTCAAGAAGTGTGCAATTTCTCCTTTCTGCAACTCCATTTTGTTAAGATATACCAGCATTGTGTATCGAGTATCAATACCACAATCTTGTAAGTATCTTACAAAAGGTCTAGGATTACGTCCTGTCTCATCATATCTACCATAATACTCACCACCTCTATCAAAATGAACTACTTTGATCTTTTTCCCTTGTTGAAGTTCAACTTTTGCTTTAAATGCTTTAAAGGCTTCCAAAGAATCAGACTTCTCGCGGATGAGTTCAACAAAACCATAACAGGAAAAATTATCAATGAAGGTGATAAAATATTTGTAACCACCTATAGCTGGAGGTGTAAAAGGCCCACAAATATCAGTATGAATTAACCCAAGTAGTTCTTCGCATCTATCAAAATTTGTTTTTCTATCCTTCGCTGTTAACTTTTCTTTTATGCAATCAACATAAGTACCAAAATATGAGAAATCAAGGTCCTATAAAATCCCATCCTTCATCAATCTTTCCATTCTTTGCCTAGAAAGATGGTCTAATCGCTTGTGCCATAAAATAAAAGATTTTTCATTCAACCTTAACCTTTTTATGATAGCAACAGTATTAATAGCAAAAGAAGAAGTAATAAGAAGAGACACATCTACCAAATCAAACTTGTAAAGATTACCACACAAAAATCCATTTCCAATCAAAGTACAGTCATGGTACAAAGTCACTTTTTCAGATCCAAAATGAAAGCTATAACCAGTTCTATCTAAAACAGATAGTGAAACTAAATTCCTCCTAATTGAAGGTATGTAAGCAACTTCATATAACTCCAAAAAATGTCCTGTGGTAAGTTGTAAGTTGACTGTCCCCAAAAAATCAACTTTGGTTCTTGTACTGTCTCCCATGTATACATACTGCTCCACACTACTTGGTTTCCTTTTGTTTGTCATCTCCTGCAAAGAATTGGTAATATGAATTGTAACACC
>JANIIA010076507.1:0-10227 GCA_027478495.1 Erythroxylum alaternifolium
AGCTAGCACTTCATGCTTAACCCTCTCTGTAAAAGTTACAGAGTTCTCTCAACCTATTCTGTGGATACTGTTAGAGGTCGGACACTTGTGCGGCTACGGTGGTTGAGACGGATCGGTTCGAGAGATGCATCAAGATAAAGATCAAGCTTCAGAATAAGGTACGAATTAAATTTCGCTTTATTATAATTCGTGTTAATCATTTTATAGAATTAAATAGATCTTGATTATCGGGAAATCAAAAATCACGAAAACGGTTCATGATTATTCCGCTGCGGTTCGGATCAGATCCAAGATTGTAGAATGGAGAAGTGTTTATTAATCAAGGATATTTGACATGGTGCTGAAGGGTGGTCATGCAAAATTACTATCCAAGAAAATTAGCAAATTGCTACGTCACCTAACAAGTAATCCAGGAGATAAAAGTTTTTTTTTCAGAGCTATAACAATTATACTTTCTTCATTCAAAATTTTACTTTTTCCATTATCTTTACTATTAACTCTATATTTAGAAAATAATAATTGACCTAGCTATCAAATTGGAATTTTTATAAATCTCTTTACAGTAGTACTAAATTCATGAAATATTCAAGTTTTTTTAATTTTTATACCCTTTTTTGTGAAACGTCGTGACCATTTTTAGGTAAAGATTCGAGTATTTCAATGAGTTAAAAATTCAATTTGTTACTTTTCTCTATCACTATAGTAATTTAGCTTTTCTTGGATTATGTTTTTTTGAACAGGGATCACATGTTGAAGATATCATATTTAACAATGGTATCTAGAGAATGAGCCCCATTTTGTAGCCCTATAAAAAAATATCATTTATAATGCCATTATCAAGCCAATTTCACCTCAGTTCCAAGTTGAAGACTTAAAAGTTCAATGAATCATTACAAGTCGCACTATTGTCGAGCTTGTAATTGATGACGACAACATCCTACCTAGCAAATTCAGATATACATCCTTTGTGAATCTTATCAAGTACATTAATAACAAGGAAAATCAGTTGGTTAAATTTTTTATCTATTTCTCTCAATAACTTTTTATTTTTTTTCCGTTACATCTGATTTTACTTATCCTAACAAATGATAGATATTTTGGCTGTCGTTATTCAAATTTTGGATGTAAGGCAGATCAACAAAGATGGCAAAGTTTCTATTGTCCAAAAATTTGTTCTTGCCAACAAATAGTATATTGCGTTCCCTATTATTCTCTACAACTAATGAACTCCGATAACAATTGATTCTTTTGACAATTTTCATTTTTATGTTAGACAACAAACCATTATACTATTTGGCGCTTTGATTGCAAACGAAGGCCAACAAATTATACAAGCCTTGCATACTTATCTAATGGTTGTGTGTCGTAGGCTAAAAGTTCACATTTATAATGGTAATTCTATTTTGATTTTCTTCATACTATTATATTTTTTATATTTACCCTTGTATTTTCTTTTTTAGCTTTCCATTTAAGAATTTTAGGTGTTGCATTATCCATATACATCAATTATGCAATTCTTATTGATCTGCCAATACAAAAAGCTGCAGATTTTAAAAATTGGTACTTTCACATATCCCATCTTTGCTCTTGCAATAAATAAACTTATATACACATTTTTAGATGTTTTTATGCTTACAGTTATAACTATTTTCTTTTCAGGGCGCAGCAAAATATCAAGCAGCTACAAGACCTTGTTACCCAACAGGCTTACCTCAAATATATTCCTGATGTATCTTTTGAATCAAATCAAAAAATTTTAAAGATCATTTTCTTAAAGTCCACCGATAAGGTACATACATTTTATATTCTACTATAAACTTTCTTTCTCACATAGTATCTATCTAATTTGAATATTCCTAACGAACATCTATTTGTATCTTTCCAAATAGCATGGATTTCCTTTCAACACATTATGCAAAATATTGGTATATAAGCTGCAAAAAATGCTTTCGCTCAACCGTAGCTACATATGAGGTTACATTTACATGTAAATCTTGCAAGGAAAAACATCCAGTTGAACCCAAGCACTTCTTCCCCTTTTCCTTTTCAATTTTTTTGCCTTTTTAAAAATAAAGGATAAAGAAGCCCCTTATGTCATGAACAATCAAGTTCTTTTTGTGTCCTCTTCAAAACATATTCTGATGTGATTTTAACACATACCTTAGATATTTATATGTTAACTTAAGTTTAAGATTGTTCATATTAATTCTAAATACAATTTTATGATATTCTTTATTTATTCAAATGTACATTTTCTCATTCACTTTCCTTTGTAAATGTAGATGCCTGTATGATGTTGATTTAACTGACAGTATAGGAACATTCACAACATCCATTTTTGGTAAACTTATTAACAATCTTTTGAACTTCAGTGCAGTTGAAGCTATGCAGTATTACAACTAGGTTATATTTTTATACTTATGACAAATAAAAATACATTTGATTATTTTTTATGACATTTCTATTATATGACTAATGATTTACATTTTTCTTTTTGGTAAAAAGAATATTGAACTTCCTTTTGATAAGGTTCATGCTTAACTGAAAGCAAAAACATTTCTCGTTCATATCAAACCTGTTAACATGCAACCATCAGATGGAAGAAAACATTTTACTGTTATCTATTACTGCCAAACTAATGCTAAATTAGAGGGAGGCTCAACTTTAAGCGTAAAAGGAGATAATAGCAATGCTGAAATGAAACTTTCAACTATTTCAGGTACCTATCATTATTTATTCAAACATTTTTCGTATTTATACTCATCAAACTATTTCAACTCTCCCTTTTTTCACCACTAGCATATCAAATGAACCGTGTACTAATAATGAACCAGAACTGTTGATAACTTTCCATTTTCTTGGTGATGGTTGCACCAAAAAGCACAATCATGAATTCTAAACACACTTCACAATAGCTAAGTTTATACCTTTCGTTAAAGATTCGTTATTAATAGCATTTTACATCTCACTCTTCAAACTACTTCATAATGCTTACATTTTATAATTTGAGCTTTAATCCATATATGTCTATTCAACTTTTTGTTGATACTTTTACTAGTTTTTATATAACTATATTTTAACATACACCAATTCAACTTTATGATCACCTTCATGTCTTATGAGTTCCTACGCACGACTTGTATTATTGTCTATCATTTATTCCATTTATTATGTTTTTTCCCATTAACATCCATCCTTTGTAAGTTGCATATTACATTAGTTGGCCTGTCAAGAACTATTTACTCATTCACTGTCAATAAATTACCACATCTATTGTTATTTAATATTAAACATTTTCAAGCAATTTTAAGCCCACTAAAATCTTTGTTATTATTATTTATTCATTCGACATTCTTATAAAGAAGGTGATCTTCACTTTTATACTCTGTCACTAATATTCTTTGGTTTTTTATATTTTCAAAAGACATTATTTTTTCTTCTTCAATAGTTAGACAGTAACTTGCCAAAAGATTCGAAGAAACTGAACCAAAATCGATGCTGACCTTAGATGTTGCTGTTGATGACAGCAACAAAAAGCCCAAATTATCATGAACTTTTTTCGTATTATTTTCACTTCGCAGATTAAAGGGGCAATTGAAAGCTTAAGTACGGAGGTACTTACCACACAAACAAAGGAAGATAAAGCAACTGCAAGTTTACTTCTTGAAAAATGTTGTAAATTGATAAAACCATTAAAACTCACTACGGGTAAATTAGAAAACGTCCAGGTATGAGTTGTACAAGCATTTGAATGTTTAAGGAAAATAACTTTGTTATTCAGGCCACTTTATCATCATTTTCAAGTAACTTTTATGAAAGGTCTTCACTAATATGAACATGCATGTTAGTGGATTGAATTCTTCATAAGTTGCTCTAGATAACCAACAGGAATTTAGTAGATATTGTTCCTATATTTCCTATAGCAGAGGAATTAGTAGGCTAAATTTACTTCGCACTATCCAATGAATCACTATATTGTTTATTTATATAAGATTAACTCTCTTAGCTATGCTATGTGAAGTGGACAAGGATCTGGTTTTTGTTGTCGAATTTTCTCGACTTGTAATGAACGTGTGATTTGCTGTGATTTTGTCTGTGTAAAATGAATAGAGAGGTGGGGAAGAGAAAGAGAGAAATTTTTATAATCAACAGAGAATATTTAGAGAGAGTTTTGTAACTAATTTCTTATTTTACATGACATTCTAGCCGTCAGAGTAATGTTAAATACACGTTATAGAAGAGCTATAATGTTTACTGGTGTAGAATTACATCCATAGGTCTATTATTTAATAACGCGTTTCTTGTATAACTGTCAATGCTGCTGTTATCTTGGCTACTTAACTATTTCCTGTGTTCCTTGTTGAACTATCTTTCTCATGTATTATATCTTGTATTGTTGATCTCTTGTTCTTGTTCTTATTCTTGTTCTGTTTGCTCTAATAGTAATTTATGCTCAGATAGTAATTTCTTTTTAATACATATATTTGGTGATTGTTTTTAAACGTCGGTCAAATTTTTTAAAATTTTTGTATTGATTTATTTTAAATCATATCAAATTTTGCAGTTATTATATTCTTTACTAAAATATTATAATAAATTTTACTTTATATATTTCAAATTTTTCCCGTCAAATTATGACTAAAATATTTTAATGAATTTTACTTTATATATTTCAAAATTTTCCCATCAAATTCTGACTTTAACAGTATTCACTCACATATTTTAAGCATTCATAATAAAACCTATACATACATATACATACATACATGTTATGGTTATCAATATCGGTACGTACCGTTCAGACCAAGATTGGTACGAAACAAGGGGTTGGTGGTACTGGGTTTAAATATCGGTCGATACCAACCTGTTTCGGATGATACCAGCCGGTATTCAAAATACCGGCCAAATAAGGGCCGGTATTGGAATTTTAAAAAATAAGGGGACTTTTTTGCAAAATTTAAACCACCCTCTTTTTCAAAGTTTTTTAATTAATTATTTTATTTATTTCAACTTTTATAATTATTGTGAATTTTTAATTTTTTTTTAAAATAATAATAAATATTTTTGTTACTAATAATAATTATAAATTAAATAAAACTTTAAAATAAATTATTTTTAATATTTTATATAATATTTATCAATAAAATATTAATAAAAATATTTTATTTTTTAAAATAAAATTTTAGAAAATATTATTTATAAACTAATATTTATTTATATATTTTTAATTATTAAATCAAAATTTATTTGAAATTTATATATTTTATAAAATATTTACATTTAATTATATTTATTAATAATTATTAAAATAATTTTATAAGTTAAATTAAAATTGTGATTATTATTTATTATTACGATTTGTAGAGACAGAGTACAACTTATGAAAGGGAAGAGCTTAAAGTCCTTATAAATTTTACACCAACCTTATATTTAATTCATTTAAGATTCAGGTCTCTTTGCAAGGGGATCTAACCGCAGACGATGGTAATCACTCTTTTATTACTTTGGGAAATGGGAATTAGTGACCTTTAACCTATTATGCCCGGTTCTTTTCCATGACTGGGAATTTGAAGCTTGGAGGCGATATTTTTATAATGCTTCTACTCTCAATATAAATGTATGTGCATGTCTTGCCCCGAGTCTCTGTCTGCATCTTTATCCAAATTTATCCTTCAACTTTGAGATCCTTGATGACATTTATTTGATACGAAGATTTGGTTTCAGATGATACTTTATGATACTCCTGGTGTCATTTAGAAGAAAATGCATAAGTTGGATTCTATGATGATGAAGAACGTTAGGAGTGCTGCCATTGATGCTGATTGTATCCTAATTATTGTTGATGCATGCAAACCCCCAAAAAAGGTTTGTTTCTATGTTACTGGAGTTCTTTTGCTTCATTTCTTTTAGTTAATCGTTCTTGATTTTATATTGATGAAGCGTTGGAGGAAGGTGGTGGAAATATCAATGGGAAGCTGCCCACCTGGCTGGTACTGAAGAAGAAATATCTGATTAAACCGGGTGAAATTGCAAAGAAACTTGAGGTCAGAATTTGTTCAACCTATGTTTTCATTTGTGACTTCTGGTCTTCTGAAGTTATGTTGTCAGTACTCGAAGACGATAGCTTAGATCTAATACTTTCTTCATAACTTTGAAATCTTGATATATGAAACCTTCTCTTTAGTGGTATGAGAAGTTTACAGAGGTTGATGAGGTCATACCTGTGAGTGCAAAATACGGTCACGGGGTGGAAGATGTCAAGGAATGGATACTTTCAAGCTCCATTTCGGGCCAGCATATTTCTTAAAGGTACACAAAATTTTCTAGTCTGGATATAACCCCTTATTATTGGTTTATTGAGAATTTAAATACAATGAAATAACTACTTTATCCTAACTCTTAGGCCATGTTCCAAAGAATCAGGCCATTAACAACTATTAACATAAGACTTATTCAAAAGCAAATAACAACTTTGACTTGATCTCCAAAACACGTTGAAAGCAAAGGTACGTTGTTTAACGATACATAGGAATAAGAAAACGTCTGTCTCTTTCCCAGGCGCTCATAATACAAAGGAAAACTATATACTTATATAAGAAACCAGTAGCAAACTAGTACTTACTTGTCCAACTCTATGGATCAGCCAAGAGCAGAAACGAGTTCTCAAGAAGAAGCTGAGCGACGACAAGCGGATTTCCAAAATGACTTGTTTGATCTGGAGATGAATGGGACCCGAGGTAGCTTCAAGCGTCCGGTATTGCATTCATCTCTACCTGTCTATTTGTTTTTATCATATTAGCCATCTGAGGTACGTTTTGTTTTATCTTCGTTTATGTTGTTTCCTGCAGGAACCAGATTGGGGAACTATAATGAAATTTGCGTTTCAGTGCATTGGTGTGGCTTTCGGTGATCTGGGTACATCTCCTTTATATACAATGCCAGGCGTTTTCTCTGGTGGAGTCAAACACAGGGATGATGTTCTTGGGGCAATGTCTTTGATATTTTACTGTATCGTCTTCATCAGCTTGATCAAATATGTCATCATAATTATGTTGAACTATCTTCATCAGCTTGATCAAATATGTCATCATAGTGTCTCTAGTGCCGTTATATTAGCTACTTAACTATTTCTCACGTTCCCTGTTGAGCTATCTTTTTTCAGTATTACATTTTGTATTGTTGATCTCTTGTTCTTCTTCTTGTTCTGTTTGCTCAAATAGTAATTTCTGCTCAAATAGTGATTTCTTTTTAATTCATATATTTGGTGATTATTTTTATACGTTAGTCAAATTTTTTTAAAAATTTTTATTGATTTATTTTAATTCATATCAAATTTTGCAGTTATTATATTCTTTACTAAAATATTATAACGAATTTTACTTTATATATTTCAAAATTTTCCCATCAAATTCTGTCTTTAACAAAATTCACTCACATATTTTAAACATTCATAACAAAACCTATACATACATGCTCTTTAATTCTCAAAATTAACCGGGAATTATACATTTCCAAATCTCCACTACGCAACCTGATAGTTTTGACAAATTAGTTGCAGCAAGGTTCGAACTTGTGGACAAAGAATTCCAAGTCAAAAAGCACCAAGACCATGTTGAATAAATTATGAAACGATATTAGTTATCAACTATTATATACTAAGCGTGAATAGATGACGACGAATAATTTAAATCAAACCATTCAATTCATCCGACGGTTGTTGTATTTTCTACCTCTCCTCTCTCAGATTCTAGCCTTTAGCAAATATTTTCTAGATGATTCTTAATGATCTGCCTCTCTCAAGTCTCAAATTAGTATTTGCCACAACTCGCAACACCACCTTTGCCATCGTCGCCCCTACGATCATATGTGATGGATCTTTTTTTCTCCCTCTCTCAAACCCAGATTGTCACCTCTACTATCATATGCCATGGTTCTGGCCAAAATCCACACCCAGCAATGTGTTGAGTAAATCAGTCAAAGAAGTTGGAGAAGAATAAGGAGATCAAGACCTATTTATTAGGAGATATCATAATATATAATATTACTTCCTTTTTTGATGTTGGTGGTGGTTCATATTCGTGAGATTCATTTTTGTTATTTTGTGCAATACATTTACTAATTGCAAGTATTCTAAATCACTAGTTTTTGTGATGCTCTCCCCCTTACTTACAGTTTGCTCCCCCTTACTATAATACATACAATTTTCATGAAATTTAACATCAAATGTGACATACATTTTTTGTTATTGTGGACAATAACATCTATATCCTTTTTTATTGATTCCATATCCTACAAAAACATATCTATGTGCTCTAGGTTCTAATTTATTTTCTTTGTCTATGTTTTGCAAATGTACAAAAGTAGTACATCCAAATATATGTGGAGGTAAATTCATTAGTGTTGGTGTCTCTACATACAAACATAAGGTGTCTAAAAGTGTTTTAAAACCCAAGGTTCGTTACGGCAACCTATTTATCAAATATGTAGATGTCGTAATAGCTTCACCCCAATATGAAATAGGCATATTTGCTTCTATTAACATGGATCTAGTCATTTCTAATAGGTGTCTATTTTTACGTTTATCTACACCATTTTGTTGTGGTGTCCTAGGACAACTAGTTTGATGAATTATTCCATTTGTGTGCAAAAAATCCTTTAATGCGTGACTAGTAAATTCCCCTCCATTATCTAACCTAAGGATTTGAATTTTCTTACGATACTGTGTTTCAACCATGTTGTAAATTTTCTTAAATAATTCTCCTACATCACTTTTATGTTTCATCAAGCAAATCCACGTCTTTCTGCTAAAATCATCTATGAAAGTTACAAACCATTTAGCACCATTTAATGTGGACACACGTGATGGACCCCATATGTTAGAATGCGCTACCATAAAAGGTTTAGGACTTCGAGTGGTACTTGGTGGAAAAGATACATGCTGGCTTTTTGCAAGTTCATATACATCACATTTCAAATCCTTTATTTCATAATTCAAACAATTATTTAGAAACAAATATTTCAAATATCTAAAGGATGTATGACCAAACTGTTTATGTAAAAGCCAAAGTTCAGGAATATTAGAAAAATCAGTTGATAAACATGAAGCCATCACCAGAGCTTTCGAAGAAGTGGTAGTAAAATCCAGATAGTATAATTAGCCTCTTCTAGTTCTAGAGCCAATCGTCTGCCTCATCTTGATGTCCTTAAAAACACAAAAATTAAACAAAAAAATTACGATGTAATTCAAGGTATAGGTTATTTATGCCACAGATAAAAGACTATAATTCAAGGATGGTATGATAAGAATTTTTTCAAGGTTGAGTTTATTCACTGTTAAGGATCCTTCACCTAGTACGGCACATTTTCTCCGCTAGCAGTGGTGACATATTTTATTTGTGATACTTTCAATTTTTTCACAGTTTGATCATAAGTCATATGCTTAGTCGCTCTCGAATCAATTACCCATGTATTTGAACCAAACAGCGCAGGAGAAGTCAAAGACTTACCAGACGAGGAGACATTCATAGCTAAGGCTATTTTGGACTCCATACCTTCAGTTTTTGTTTCAACAAGGCTTGTTTGTGCAACATTTGCTTTACCCTTACGTTTTGGTGCCTTCTTTGGATCCCACCAATCAGGATACCTGATTCTTTCATAAAGTTTTTCCCAAGTGTGACCTGGTAAGTCACAATATGTGCATTCCAAACTGCTGCCAGCTTTCTTCGTTTCAGGATTATGCACCCCATAGCTTTTGCTGGTTTCTTTTGATTCCTTTTTTCCTTTGTCCTTTCTATTTCCTTAATTCCATATAAACATTACAATAGCTTCATTTGGACTATCACCACGACTTAAGGCCTTCCTATTTGCTTATCTCCTTATATATGAATACGCTTCTTCAAGGTCCAGTTTTGGTTCCATGCGAAGTATTTCTCCGCGAACTTGATCATACTCAACATCAAGTCCATTCAGAAACATGTATATTTGTAGCCTTTCAATAGATGTTTTATGGGCCATAATATCCTCAGGGTCCTTCATAACAACCTTGTCACGATAGTCCATGGTGATGTTGTCGCCTGCAACCAAATATAAAAGAAATCACTTCCGTTAAAACAAATTAATGTAGTTAGCGGTAAGCGGATATCGATCCCATGAGGAATTTTTAACGATTATGTAATTGCGAATTCAAACGGCACAAATAACAAAATTAAAAAGGGGGTTTTGTTTAAT
>JANIIA010076518.1:0-10227 GCA_027478495.1 Erythroxylum alaternifolium
GCACCTTGTCGTCGCGAAATAAGAACCGAGACTCAGGGCCAACATATATATTTCTCTCATATCCTTTATGAAGAAGTTCTTGGATAACCAAATCTTTACATATTGAAGCACTGGTATGTTGTTTCCAATTAGCAATATGTCATCCACATATAGCACTAGGAAAATGACTGCACTCTCACTAACTTTCTTATAGAAACATGGTTCTTCCACATTTTTTAAAAAAATTAAACTCTTTGATTGTCTCATCAAAATGGATATTCCAACTTCGTAATGCTTGCTTAAGTCCATAAATAGAAAATTTCAACTTGCATACTTGATTAGAAAATCTTGGATTCAAAACCTTCAAATTGTCAATTCTCTTTCTAAAAATGTAGCATTTCTTAAGCCAAACACCTTTTTCTAAAGAGGTTAGTAAAATTGATATTTGATACTCTTTTTCAGATCCCCCATAAATTTGCATTTATCTTATTTAACTTGAAACTTACCAGATATTGTAGCTTCACATAAGCATCACATCTCCAAATCTTTAAGTGTGACAACCTTGATCTTCTACTAGTCTATATCTCATATGGTGTCTTGTCAACCAATTTAGGTGAAACTTTGTTTAGAAGGTCAGCAATAGTTTTAATGGCATATCCCCAAAAGGAGATAGGAAGAACTGCATAACTTGTTATGAAATGTAATATAGTATGATTTCTCCTCCCAAATACTCCATTATGTTGTGGAGTTCCAGGAGGAGTCCATTGTGAGAGAATCTCTCTCCCATTCTCTTTTAAGTAACTAAGAAAATCATAGTTGAAGTATTCTCCACCTTGATCTGATCTAAGTGTCTTAATACTTTTACCAGTTTGTTTCTCAACCTTAAGTTTAAATTCTTTGACCTTTTTAAATGATTCAGACTTATTTGTCATTAAGTACACATAACCATATCTAGAATGATCATCTATGAATGTATTAAAATATAAAAATCCACCTTTAGCACTAGTAGACATAAGCTCACATAAATCTGAATGCATTAACTCTAATAATTCACTAGCTAGTTCTCCCTTTCCACTAAAGGGTAGTTAGGTCATCCTTTCCAATAAACAAGATTATCAAGTTTTGTATAATTCATAATCAAAATGATATAAATATCCTTCTTTATATAACTTTGTGATTTTAGTTTCGTTGATATGACATAATCTACAATGCTATAACTAAGATGAATTTTGATTACTTAACTTTATTTTCCTGCTATTTATGTTAAGAATTATCCTTTCAAAATATAACTCATACAAACCATTTGTAAGTAATCTAGAACCATAATAAACATCATTTTTATTATAAAAAATTTATTTTTAATAATAAAGACAAATCCATTCAAATTTAAATAAGAAATAGAAATGATGTTTCTTATAATGATTGGAATATAATAAAAATTATTCAATTCTAACTTTACGCAGAAAGGTAAGGCTATACTATAAGTTTCCATAGCTAATGTAACAACTATTGCTCTATGCCCACTCGTAGGTCCACTTCGTCTTTCCTTAATAATCTGCTCTATGATAACATTTGCATTTTATCACATAATGAAAAACACATCCAATATTTAATACCTAAGAATATAAAACAAAAGTAGAAAGATTGATCTATACCTAAAGAGACAGGTTTCTTAAGCTTCTTATCTTTACGATAGCAAGATAAGTTGGGCAGTTCCTCTTCCAATGTCTATTGACTTCGTAGTGAAAAAATATTCCCTTGTCATTGCTCTTCTTCTTGACACCACGTTTTGACTTTACTACTTTAGCAAAAACCTTTTATTTCTTGTTATTAGTCTTCTTAGAGTTCTTTTTCTTGCTCTTAGAAAATCCACAATAATAATAGAAATGGGTTCTTTCTTAAGGCACCATTCCGTAGTCTTGAGCATATTCAATAGTTTGGGTGATGACATATCCTTTTGATTCATGTGGACGTTTATAAAGAACAGTGAAAAGCTTGAATTGAGAGATTGCAGCACTAGATCAATGCTTAACTCATGCTCAATGACAAAACCTAATTGTCCTAATTTTTCAATATACCCTATCATCTTCAACATGTGTAGGTTCACTGAAGATCCTTCTACCATTTTGCATTGAAATAATGCCTTGAAGAGTTGATGCCTCTCCACCCTGCTTTATGTACCAAACTACTCCTTAAGATGCATAATAATAAAAAGAGCATCCATGTTCTCATGCTTCCTTTAAAGTTCTGGAGACATGCTATTCAACATCACACATGTAGCTTGCTCATTATAAAAAATATAATATTTGTATCTCCTTCCTGAGAATAATTCTCAAATTTTAAAACCAGTCTGATAAGTCAGGTCCAGTCAAATATATATATGATCATGAGTTTGCTTATCCAAATCATATAAATTTACTTAAGTAGGACCTATTAATTTAAGATATAACATGTTTGGGTTAAAATAGCCTTCGATTTGCTCAACAAGCCATATAATAAACAAAACTTTGATTTTATTCTTAAATAATAGAAGGAAACTATCACATTCTCAAAATGCACTTAATATGTAATTGAAAGATTTAAATTTCAAAAATGTTTGGTCTCATAAAAAAATACAATCTCATTATATTTATAATTTCTAACATAATTTAATTATGATTGAAATCAATTAAAAACAATTTATGAATAACATATAAATAAAAATCAAATTTAATAACTTTAATTGCACAATAATCATTTCAAAGATTTATTATTAAATATCAAATATAATTAACAAAATACATAAAGTAAAGAGTACTTTCATTAATTAAAATAATAATATCATATATTAAATTTCAAACATTGATTGGTTGTAGGGGCATAAACTAATAATCTTCCTACTTACACTAAAACCAATTGTTTATATATCTAATACCATATTCATCTATATGTCGATCATGTCTCCTTTTGGGACAACAACTTAGTGAGTGGATCTGCAAGATTCTCTTTAGTGGGAACATCTTATAATGTAACTTCTTTTTGCTCCACTATCTCTGTGATCAAGTGAAACTTCTTAAGTACGTATTTATACTATCAATGAGACCTTAGTTCCATTGCTTGAAAGCCAAACTTCAGGCTTGATATGCGAGATAAGCAGAAAGAGAATATAGAACGGTGTTTATTTCATACGAAACGAATGTACATCGTTTGCCTTATATAGGCAAAGAAACTAAAAACCTGAGACCGGAAGAATTGGTCTAAAGATAAAGTAAAGTTATGAAAAAGACATAAAGGAAAGTAACGTACAAACTACAGTAAAAAGTAAAAGAATCTACTTTTAAAAAGAAAAGTTGAAATGACCAAAGTGGTCTGATTCCTTTGATGTGGCCGACATGGGCCCTACGTGTCTAGTGCTTTAATGATTATTCTTCAATTATTGCTTCTTCAAATGCTACTTCTTCGGCTGAAGTAGAAGGGCAAAAGTGGCATTTGTGTTGTTCGTGATTTCTTAATTGTTGACAGAGTGCATTCTTCCATTGTGGAGATAATTCCTCAAAATTTCCTTCAATAGTGGAGAATGGACATTCGAATTGACGAACTAACTAAAGTGCTTCTGTAGTAATTGTTGCTTTATATGTTGAAGTCATAAGAACATTAATTCCTTTGTAATTTACCTTTAGTAATGATTCTGTATTTATTCTGAGACATTGTTGATATATTCCTTCAAGGCATTGTAGATTGAATTAGTTGATTAAATCTGACTAAAATTCATGTCTTGGTGGATCGTCAATGGGTGGATATAGTACATTCGTTTAGTATGAAATAAACACCTCTCTATATTCTTTTTCTGCTTATCTCACATATCAAGCCTGAAGTTTGACGTTCAAGCGATGTTTAGCATGAAAGGTATTTAGTGATGTTTTTGTTTCATCACAATAGTATTCATCATTATTATTATCAAAATTCTCAATACTACAATTCTCAGTATTCTTTATATTCAACCATGTTTATTTATTCTTACATTTAGTTTCATTATACTTACTTTTGATAAAACTCATACTCATCTATTTACAGATTTTATTACTTCTATTCTCATTCTGGATTTAATAGATTAATATGTCAATATCTACTAGACAAAATTTTCTATCCTAATATAGATTATGATAATCTTTGTTAGATATGAGTCTAAACATAGATTGTTAGACTTGTCAAGCACTACATACAAGTATGAAATTAGCACAAGACAAACTAGAAATCAGCAGAAAATTGATAGATTACTTCACGGGTTACCATCACTAACTAGCCGCTAAATTACGGATATCTTATTTTCCACATCTCCAAGGATCATCTCAAATATTACAAGTAGAAACAAAAAAACATCAATGCTTAGACCTGCTATCCGGTCATAAGCTATTATACAACCAAGAGGAAGAAGCACTAAAACAATTACATAAAAGATTCGGACAGCACTATAAAGAACACTTAGATCCAGACACAGAAAAAGCAAGAGCTGAAGAAGAAAAAGAAAAGAAGATTTATTTCAGGTAATTCTCTTAATGATGTTTTTATATTAATACCTATTTTTGCTACATCATCAAATAATTTATCCATGTAGATTCTATCAGTGTTTCTGAATTCAATACTATGGTGTGAATTAGTTAGTACATAGCTAATTTGGTAGGTTATGGAAAATGGATATTGTCCTTTAATCATTAGATTATCTCTGTAAAATTTATATGCTATGGTAATAGTTTCATTTAGGTTTTTGGATTGTAAGGGAAGTCATATTTTTAGTCTTGTATTAAATTTGATTTTTCCATATACTAAATTTCCATTTATTATTCCAATGATTTATTCATTTAGTTCAGTTAATCTTTCATCTACGATTGCTAATCTAATAGGTGAAAATAATAAAAGAAAAAATGAATAAATTACAATTTTATTTACACAATAATTTATATTTACAAATAGAAATCGCTTCTAGATCACGTTTGTAGTGAACGTCCTTTAGATCCATTCAAAAATACAAATAATCAATTAATTGAAGTCAAATTAAAAAATCCTACACAAGAGATTAATATTAAGAACAATATCCCTTATACTCAACAGGATGTGCAAGAATTTATTACAAAATGTTCTAACTTAATCCAAAAAGGATTAATCTCCCCAAGTACTAGTAACCATTCAGCACTAGCATTTTATGTAAATAGTCATTCTGAATAGAAAAGAGGAAAAAGAATGATGGTAATTAATTATCGAAAACTAAATGAAGCCACCATTAGTGATGCTTATAAATTACCACTAAAAGATTATATTATAAATAAACTAAAAGGACACAAATGGTTTTCAACACTAGATGCAAAATCAGGATATTGGCAACTTAGATTACATGACAATACTAAACCTTCAATAGCATTTACCTGTCCTCCATAAAAACATTATCAATGGAATGTATTACCTTTCGGATTAAAACAAACCACAAGTATTTATCAAAGATTTATGGATAATAATTTAGAAGGAATAGAAAACTTTGCATTAGCATACATAGATGATATTATTATATTCTCTAACCAAGATAAAGAAGATCATCTAGCAAAATTAAAAATAGTACTTATTAGATGTAAAGAAAAAGGATTAATTTTAAGTCATAAAAAAGTTAAAATAGCTCAACAAAATATTGAATATTTAGGAATTGAATTCAATAATGGATTTTTAAAATTACAACCTAATCTACTAATTAGAGTACAACAATTTCCTGATAAATTACATAATAAAACTCAAGTAAAACAATTTTTAGGTCTCCCAAATTATATATCAGATCAAGGATTCTTTAAAAATCTTGCGTAAGAAAGAAGACAGTTACAATCTAAATGCAGTATAAAAAATCAATGGACATGGACTCCAGAAGATATAAATGCGGTACGTACACTAAAAGCATTATGCAAGGATTTACCAATTTTATATAATTATTTTCCAAAAGACAAATTATTAGTACAAATTGATGCTAGTAAGGACACATGGGCTGGCTACCTTTTGACACAACCACCCAATCAAAAGACAAATTATTAGTACAAATGGCACTTTCAGTTCTGCTTAAAGTAAGTATCCAATTCATGAGAAGGAAACACTAGCCTGTCTCAAAATATTGAGAATTGATTTACTACCAGTTGAATTTATTATTCAGACAGATTCACAATATTTATGTGGATTTATTCGATAAACTATTAAAACCAATTATAATCAAGGTCCTTTAATCCGATGGCAACTGAAGCTCAGTCAATTTAATTTTCATATAGAATACATTAAATCTGTTACTAACAGTCTTGCAGATATACTCACAAGAGAATGGAAGCAGCCATTATCAGTTTGAAAGAATCGTTATCCAAAAAGGAGGGAGTATTATTAGATCTACAATAACAAGTTGGTATAGTAACCAAAGAAATTAACCAACTCCGTAGTACCATCAACCTATTGGAAAAACAAATCAAGGATTCTGAAGTCACCAGTCAAAATACAAATACTTAACCTTTATTGCCTACATCCAGCAGCAATCCACCACAAACACTAACCCTGATTACTCCTTCACAAATTATTCAACCCCAAAAAAAAGAGAACTTTATCATAAAATAAGAAAATTTCCAAAAGAATATATACCAAAATATGTACAACTTGGTCCTGATGGAATTTTAAATTTAGATTGTATAGTATCACCTGAACAATTACTCTTAGAATGGTCAAATAAAATAGCACTAATTATTCAATTAGAAAAACCTTTTGAAGGATTAACAAATATTAGTTTATTACGGATTTTTATTACTTATAAAACTACTGGAATAGTACAAAGCTTTTTACTAGATAATGAAGAAAGAATAAAAAATACTAGTATTCTAAATGCAGTAGAACCTATCAATGATTTTCAAATAATAGCAAATGAACTATATAAAGAATTTATTGGTAAAGACATTGCTTCATATAAACAAGAAATAGAAAATGAAGAAACATTTAACTAACATAAACATTTGTGATATATGTTATTTAAAAGAATATATATGTGAGTTTAAAAAATATTATTATAAATTAACAAGAACTGAACAATAACTATATATATATATATATATATATATATAGATATATCAGGTTTTATTCAAAAATTACCATATCCTATTAATAAAATAGTAGCTGAGGTTTTTCTTAAAAAAATAGCAAATAATTTAGTAGCACACAATTTAGGAGGAGTAATTGCTACCACAAAAGAAATATTAGCACAAAAATGTTTAGAAGCTAAATTACATAAAACTTTAAAACATACAGAAAAACAATTATGTTGCTCAAAATATTCAGAAGTACCACAACAATATGGCTGTGAACCATACACACAAAAACGTAAAAGCATTAAACATCCACAATTTAAAAAGAAAAAATATCCTAAACTTTATAAAAAAAACCATTTACCAATTATAAAAAATATTTTAGAGAGAAATCTTATACAAAATATAAACCAAAACAACAATATTTTCCACAAAAGAAAAAACAATGTCGATGTTGGTTATCCAAGGAAGAAGGACATTATGCTAATGAATGTCCTAAAAAGAACAACAAGTTGGTATATAGTAACCAAAGAAGTTAACCAACTTCATAGTACCATCAACCTATTGGAAAAACAAATCGAAGATTCTGAAGTCACCAGTCAAAACACAAATACTCAACCTTTATTGCCTACATCTAGCAGCAATCCACCACAAACACCAACCTTGATTACTCCTTCACAAATTATTCAACCCCAGAAAAAAAGGACTTTAAGGAAGCCAAAGTTTATGTCATCTTTAATGGACCAATGGCCGGAATTTATGATGAATGGCACAAGGCAGCAGTACACATTATTAATAGTTTAGAATTAACTGAAGCAAAAGGAAATTTCCATATTTCAACATTAATATCTCAAGAAAAACACAAGAAAATAGCAAAAACTCAGTTAGAC
This sequence comes from Erythroxylum alaternifolium, assembly GCA_027478495.1. Classification (NCBI taxonomy): domain Eukaryota; kingdom Viridiplantae; phylum Streptophyta; class Magnoliopsida; order Malpighiales; family Erythroxylaceae; genus Erythroxylum; species Erythroxylum alaternifolium. The sequence goes on from JANIIA010076518.1 coordinate 7,937, forward strand.
TTAAAAACAGGACAAGATATTAAATATATCCATTTCAGAATATTTGGAATAGACAAAATATTATCTATTATGGGAAAATAATTCAAGAAACTCCAATAAATATAAATCAATGTAATGGACATATTAGGTTAAGTCTAATAGCTCAAGAACAAATTTACAACCAATTATTAAAAATACCTGAAAACAAAAGGAATAAAATTGGGTACATTCATTTATCTACAATACAAATACTATTGAAATCAACATTTCCAGAAGGTATAGATTCACCTATTAGATTAGCAATCGTAGATGAAAGATTAACTGAACTAAATGAACAAATCATTGTAATAATAAATGGAAATTTAGCATATGGAAAAATAAAATTTAATACAAGACAAAAAATAAGACTTCCCTTATAATCCAGAAACCTAAATGAAACAATTACCCCAGCATATAAATTTTACAGAGATAATCTAATGATTGAAGGACAATATCCATTTTCTATAACCCACCAAATTAGCTATGCACTAACTAATTCACACCATAGTATTGAATTCAGAAACATAGATAGAATCTACATGGATAAATTATTTGATGATGTAGCAAAAATAGGTATTAATCTAAAAACATCATTAAGAGAATTACCTGAAATAAAGACCTTAAACATTTTAAGAGGAAAGACAGAAGTGCTAGCTTCCTTATACCTTTTTCCTATTTATAGAAAAGGACATTACTAATTAAAATTAAACTTCTAATTACAAATGAAGTCTAACTCAATCATAATTATAACTTAATCTTAATAAAATCAAATATTTCATTTTAAGCACTAAAGTTTCTCAAACATCATAATTAAGTCCAACTTAATTTAAATTAATTTTTAAAAAAATGTGACCCATTAGGTTCTTAATATATTAACAATGATTGTAAATTAGAATTAAAATTAGATAAATAAAAACTTTTTAATTTATATCTAATTCCCTAATTAAAAAATTTATAATCATAGAACAAGATTAATGTTTAGCAACATGTCATAAGTAACCAAATATTAGGGATATCAAAGTGATTTGACTTAACTTGGCTATGTATGGTTATAATTTATAATTTATAATTTAATCATTTTGTCATTTAATATTTTAATTGAACATAGAGAATAAAATTGGTGTTTACTCTATTTAAATTAATTATTTTCATTCATTCTAATTAGTAATTGATTATAATTGATGTTTGAAAATATCTTTTCAAATTTTAATTCACTATGGCTATAGAATTCTTTAAATCACTACTAATCAAGAACAATATAAGATTCTCCCTTATTACTTTAGATTAATGAATCCTTTATTGAATTACTTAACCATCTCCATACATTTCATATTATATATCATAAATAGAATAGGTCATAAGTAGCATCAAAATATAATAATTCCTATATGAGGTACCGCGGTAATCTCAAATATAAGGATCAATTACAAAACTATCATAACAAAGATATATATAGACATATAAGTAATATTCTATTTAGGATTCTTATAATCGGTCCAATCAAGTAAATTTATTATTTAATAAGCACCTACACATTAGAATCACTATATTTTAATTTAAGATATAAATTACTTTTCTATAAGAAAGAAACATAATATGTGCTCGTTTTATTGTTTTTATCAATATTTCATCTTTTTTTGGTAAATGAATGATGAATTACCATAAATGAAACTATTACACCATTACAGTGAGTTTAAAGATAAAAATGAGACTACTCTATATTACAAATGATAACCAAGGAAAATAGTAAGAAAAGCATATCAAAATGAGAAGATTCAGAAAAATTAGAGTTGCCATTTTCTCTTCATATCAATTGAGAGGAATCTTTGTACATCTTTGGCAAAAATTCTTACTTGAATTAAGTTGATAGTTATGTCGGCTAGTTGGTATTTCTCTTCCTTTACGTTAGTGAATCTGTGACTATTTATTTCTTTCCAAATGTTATATATGGACATTGAGAAGGCAGTAGTAAATAGGACTGCATTTGGAGCTCCTTTCCTTGATTTGATAATTACCCACTACAATATAAACACCTAATAATATTTGCAATATTGAATGGGTAACAGATGCATAATACAACTCCAGATAGCTTTAGAATAATTACATTGAAAGAAAAGATGATCACGGTCTTCAAAAGCTAAGTTAAAAAGAACATATAAGTCATCAGCATTACTGTGTCATTGATTTATAGTTTGGAGTCGATTCTTAATAACTAGCCAAGTGATGAAGGCTGCTTTAAGACTAATGGTATTGTTCCATAAAAAAGGAGAACC
>JANIIA010076529.1:0-10227 GCA_027478495.1 Erythroxylum alaternifolium
AGTACAGTTAGACAACTAATCTCTAGTGGAGTTATCTCAATTGATTATGTGAAGTCAAAAGATAACATATCGGATCCTTTAATAAAAGGCTTGCCTAGAGATTTAGTTGAAAAAACATCTAGAGGAATGGGATTGTGGCCTAGGACAAGTCATTATGGCGGTAACTTCACCTAGTAGATTGGAGATCCCAAGATCTAGGTTCAAGGAGAAAATAAAGTCATGAATGACGGCTCAACATTGTTAAACAAATTTATCCTATTCTTATGATGATACAATGTTTTGAAACAAGGATAAACCTAGCTCATAAAGGTTTTTAATGATTTCTAAATTTGATTTAAGCTAATCAAATAATGTGTTTACGGAATACACATTTAGAAATCACCTATGTGAGTGTGAAGTGTAAGTCGCTTCAAGGAGAATAAATGAAGGCCATTTCTCTAAGCACTTATGAGACCAGGCGGTGTTCATGGCTAAAATGAACATAAAAATGAGAACCAAATATGGATAGGGATTAATTGTGTGACTTATGTTGTCTTGATATACATTAAAAGTCGACAGTTCAAAGATATCACATCTACTGATTGACTGAGTATCTCTGATATATGTTCACTACGAAAAGTTCAAAAGGAAACCTACTTATCCAAAGGCAATTAATTCTTAATTGTAAATCACACAAGTTTATACATCTTTTTAAAAATCTTAACCTCCATTCATGTGGGGGATTGTTGGGAAATAAAGAGTGTGAATGGGAATAAGATTTAGAAAACCATTGTGCCTGTTCAGAGAAAGACACACCCTTGTGTTATGAATAGGTTGCACCCTTTCAGAAGTATCTTTTCGGTTATGAATAGGTTGCACATTTTCAGAAGTACCTTTTCGTCTTCTATAAATAAGAAAATGACTTTTTTATTTTTAGAGTGCAATATCAGAGTTTTTCAACAATTCTTTTCTTCGCTTTTTTTTCCAGTTGTTTTTTTCTTTTTATCACTGGAAAATTTTTTTCTATATTTTGTATCAAAACAACAAGTGTGATTTCGTCCAGATTTGAGTTCTCAAGTCATCAACGTTTGGAGTATCACTACACTGGTGAGTAAATCGTTTTATCCTGGGAGAGATTATTCCATAACTTTGGATACTGTGGGGGAATAAATTCCTTAAGGAAAAGCAGTGTATTCTGTTGACTCAGTTTGTTTTTCCTTTTTGTCGATTTTATTCAGCTCTGGTTTTTCTTTCTTTTTTCCGATTATTTAACCCTGAGAATAACAAAAACTGATTGGGATAGACTAATCTTCTAGTTATCTACAACTACACTCCCAAATCAATATAACCTCCAGCTGCTAAAGCTAGCATCTTTTATTTTGGTGTACAAACCTCAAGAGATTCAAGCGTAAACGGATCAACTCACATCAATTCAAGATCGACACCATGCATGTTATCAAGGAGTTGCTCTACGGTCATTTCAGTGAAGTAAAATTCTGCACACAAGTTACAAATTAATGGGGTTTAAGCTAGTAAATGATTGGTTTATCAAACTTTTTACATAATGATTGTATGATTAGTAATTTAAAACCTTCCTATCTTGTATATAACTAATAGGATGTCTAGTTGACAATACCTTATCAGACTTTGTCCTTTTTTGGGATACAATTTCTTTGCTTTCGGAAAAAAATATTAACGTAGTATCAAAAGCTACTTAAATGTTAATAGCTTGACAAAAATTTTAAAATTAACTAATGATCGAAGAGATAACGATTTTCTTAGTACCTTTATTTTATTATTTTATTTTACTATCTTAACGAAAAGAAAAATGTGGAAAAGTTTTTTTTTAGTTTTCCTATATTACTATTTATGTCGACTAAATTAGATGGAACTGTTGACTTGCCTATATCACCTCTGTTATTGTTTATGCGGGAGTCCTCATGGCTGCTAACTTAAAAAGTATTCATTTTAGTATCACATCAGTATCTCCTTTATGAATTTTTAATTAACCCTCAAATTTTCAAATGAGTAATAATACTATTAGTGTTCAAACTTTATCATTTAAATTAACTAAGCTCTTAATTTCTAAGTGATTTGATTTTTACTTCTTTTCCTAATATTTTTTGGTTATCATCTTAAGATTGTATTTTTTATTTATATTTTTCTAAGAAAAAATTGATTATGAATATAATTATAAATTTTATAACAATAACAAACACACTAAATAAAGAATAGATTTTTAATTAGATAATAATTAAAATGTGTTTATTATGAAATAATTAACTATTAATAAAATGGTATTTGTAAAGTAAAAGGGGAATTATAATTTTATGTATATATAGATATATAGATATATATGTCATGTAATAATTACTTTGATAAAATAAATTATTTTTATTAAATTTCATATTTTATTTAAATTAACTAATAAATTAATTTAGAAATCTTTAAAATATTACTAATTAAGTTACCATAAGAATAGTAGTTTATATCATAATTTTTAATTATTTTATACAATAATATTATTAAATATATGCATAATATTATTATATAGTCATTTAATAACAAAAAACTAAAATTAAAATTTTTATTTATTTATATAATTGAAAATAAGCTTTTGTGTTTTAAATTAGATAAAATCTTAAACTTTTAGAAAATATTTATTCAATAAAAAAATTTAATTCTTTGAAAATATTTAAGTATCTGAAATAATTTAAATTTATTATGTTTAAAATATTTTAAATTTCCAATGTATTTTTATAATTCAGGCATTTAATTAAATAAAAAAATTTGAGGCATTAGATACATGTGATAATGTTTATGTATTAAATTTCTTTTCAAAATAATCACATAAAATAATGATAATAACAGAGGAACTAAAGTAATAAAATTTAGACATTAAATTCCTTTCCAAAATGGTCTTCTCAATGAAGAGGTAAAATATTAATTTCATAATAATAAAGACATTGTAACTTAGTTTACACTCTAATTAATTTTAATCGATGAATTGAATCTTATAATAAATTAATATAAATGGTGTAGAGTAATTTTCGATGCACCTAGGAAATATAAATTGAAGAAAGACTAGATAAATTAACTAAGAAAAGGTATTTTTATTTAGTGAGAATTTTACTTTAATTATAAATATTAACTTGACAATACTTTAATTTAATGCAAACTAAAGTAACCAAGAAAAGTTAAATTTACTCGTAATGTCTAATAGAATCACTAATGCAGCAGTTGACAGCCATATAGATTGATCATTGGTCACAAGATGGACTAAAAGACACAGGTTGGGCATATTAGTTTTCTTGATGAAGTCATGGTTGAATTTGTTTTGAGAAATATATTTACATAAAACAAAGAAAAGTAACTAGAAAAGTGAGATATTTGAGAAAATAAATTTATTTAAGTTCAAATTTTTCTACGTATTTTATAAATGCATAAATCTTAAGATTTTAAATTCTTTGGAATGACATTACTTCTACTTGTTTATTTTTATGAGAATAAATTCTCAATCATTAGAAGGAAAATTAGGAAATAGAAGAAAAGAAAGAAATGAACTAATTGTAAAATAACTTATGAAAGATAAATAAGATAAATTTTAAAATTTGCTCAATTTTATAATAATAGTTAGAAATTTTAAAAGTGATAATTAAATACTTAAATTTAAAAAAATAGATATAAGCTATCATTAACTCCACAATTAACGTTCCTAACATGGCACATTAAGTCAGTAGACCCACATGACTTATTAATCAACTTTAGGCTAGATATTTAAAAATTAAAAAAATTGTCTGCCAAGTTACTAAGTACATAAAGAGAATAACTCAGGAACACGAGAGAATTCTACTATCCTAATTTCAATTGCTTACCATTAATAGGCAACTGCAAGTCCCTTAAGATAAAAAATGAAAACTAATCTCCTCACTTAAATGGAGTTCTCCTCGAAGGCCACTGTTAATGTTCTTCCTATTGCTTTAATAGCTTCCTCTCTTCTAAATACTTTCAACCCTCTTAGCTTCCACCCTCTTTTACTGTCAGACTTAGCTCTTTGGACACCTTTCTATCCTTATCATCTCTATTTTTTTTTTGGCTTCTCCTACCACTGATCTCACCTCATATTTCATCGACCTACACCCTCTAAACATCTTCATCATATTAAACTATTAGTAGCATTTTCTGCTCTACTATGGTCTACACTATACTCCACCCTTCTATGAACACTTTACCTTGATTACTTTGCTTTTACCTAACAGCCCTTAGCTTGATCCTATGGAAATTACTACTTTTCTGCCTCTAATCTTAAATTGTCCTAATTTGCTTTATGAGCTTGCTAACTCTAAAGAATACCTTGGTTCCTCAACTTCCAATTCTCATTCTCCATATACAAACTCAACACCTGTTAGAAAATCATAGACTCCAGTAGTTGTAACTTAAAGCTAGCTTACTATATTCCTATTGAAATTTCTGATCAAGAGGATTGTGTCCCCTTTATGGAACTTTCGAAATCTAGAGTAAATAAATGGAAGTCCACTATACTTGGCCTTTTCCTAGACAAAAGGATAACATTTCCAGTCATAAAAAATGGGCTATGAATAATTGGATGAGGCATGGTTTGTTAGATGTGCTTGTGAATAATGAGGATGAATTTCAGTTCCAATCTGCAATCTCTGAGCAAGCCAAAATAGTGGTTCAAGCTAGATATTGGCATCTTCATAGTAAGTCACTTTTGTTGCAATTATGGAGACTTAGGCTAAAATTGGAAGAGCTTGAGCAGGAAAACATACTTATATGGATTTACGTTCATGATATACCTCTTGAGTATTAGACTACTAGTGACCTTAGTCACCTCGCTAACTATATTAGCAAGCGAATTTCCAGTATCAATCCACTACTGAGATCTGGCAAATCAACTTTGCAAGAATATGCATCTTGGTTACTTCCATGTCTGACTTACCAGATGTGATCCCATTCATCATGCCAATGAAGATATGGAAATTTTGGAGGATTAATTGAAGGTTACTTATGATGGAAACCTCATCTTGAAAAAGAATCAAACCTAAAGACCAACTAGAATAGTCTTAAAATAAGAAGTCATCAAAAGCTGATGGATATCAATGATGATCATCATGTTTTTGTTGAGGCAAACCATCTACTTGAGGATATTAAAGGGAAAATAAAGAAGTTATGAACAATGTACCTTTAACTACTCCTTTAGGGAGTTAAGAAAAGAGAAATTCTGGTACCTCAATCTCAATTCCACAATGGAGAGACCTGCATTCACAGAGGATAGTACAACTGATTTTCTTATTAGGTAGAAGCAACAGTAAGAAAATATAAGTCAAGAAATTGAAACTGTCACCAAAAAGAGATCTAATAGGAAAAAGAAGTCCCCACTTTGGGAGAATGCCACATGAATTTATTATTTTGGAATTTTAGAGGAGAAATGCTCCTCGCAAAAAGCTGATGATTAGAAACATGATTTTGCAAAATAAAGTGGTTATAGTCGGCATTCTAGAAACCAAAATTAGGTAGGAACATTGGAACTTACTAAATTATTTTCTAGCTTCTTAGAAAGTAATGACTAATCACAGGAACAATTATAATGGCAAAAAATTGGTCTTTATGACTATAATATTCTAACAGTATACATAAGAATGATGTCAGATCAAATCATTCATCTACAAGTCTCCACAGGGGTTTTAACATAACAGTTTTCATTTCCTTCATCTATGCTCAAATAGCTCATATTAGAGGACTTTTCTTTGGAATCAAATTAAAGATGTTTTTATGTGTATTAACAATCTATGGATTCTTTCTAGGGTTTTTAATTCCATCTTGAAAATTGAAGAAGCAAAAGGCTCTAGATCTGTTTGCAATCCTTATCTATATTTTGGAAATTGCATTGATGAAGCATAACTCACTGACATCCCATCTAATGGAAATTTATTTACCTAGAGCAACAGACAATCTACAATAAGTTTTATCAGAAAGAAGCTAGATAGGAGTTTAGAAAATCTACAAAGGATGATAGTTTCCTTAAACTGCTTCTCTATCTTCTCCTGCAATAACCTTTATGATCATTCTTTTGTACTTACCTATACTGAAGCAATAAGCCCCAAATCTCTATTTAGGTTCAATAATTTCTTGGTGGACCTTATAGGTTTTGAGGATGGAGTTTGCCTTGAGAACCAAAATTAGAGGTACTAAACAATTTATTTATGCAAGGAAGCTAAATATCAAGTAAGAAATTAAGTTCCTATTTGAGGATAATGTTGGTAATACTCACCACCTTGTCAACACAGCTAGAAAGGACCTTGAAGGAATTAAACATGAAGACTATCTTAATTCTCTGTCCTCTCATTTGTAGGGATTGTAAAGAGTTGCACTGTGTAATTATTCCAAAGGTATTCTATTTTATTATTTCTCATGAAACAGAGATCAAGGCTAGATTGGATGAGGAGGTGAGATGCGAATACCTCCTTAAGGTCATTATTTCTAGAAAAGTTAGGAACATAATCATTTCACTTGAGTATATCAATCTTAAGTTAAAGTCATAGTCTTAGATACTAGAAGGAGCTTTCGATTACTTCACTGACCTAATGAACCAATGGAGCACACTCCACAAAAGCCTTACTAAAAGAAATCCTGTAGGGATGTATCTCATCATAGGAAGTTGATCTGCTGTGAAATCCTATCACTCTTCAAGAAATCAAAGAAACTTTGAAATCATTTCATCTCTATAAAACTTTAGCCTTGATGGATTCAACATCAACTTCTTTCTCAAATATTGGCCTCTTATAGGAGACTTTGTAACTAAAGTTGTTTTAGAGTATTTCAATAAAGATTCCTTACTTACAAAGATCAACAACACCTCTATTACTCTTGTTTCTAAAAATGGTGAACTTAAATTAGTTACGAGATTTTCACCCTATTGCCTATTACAACTCTATCTATAAGAAATTTACTAAAATTCTTGCCCACAGAATGAGAGGGATACTTCCAAACCACATTAGACCTACTCAAGGTGCATATATTCCTGGAAAGGTAATTGATAACAATATTTTGATTCTTCATGAGTTGATTAAACCTTATCAAATAGGAGGCGTAATTCTAATTTTTATATCAAAATTGGCCTTAAAAAAGCCTATGATAATGCAGATTGGGAATTTATAATCAACATACTCATTACAACAGAATTCCCAACTACTTTTATCCAATTAATCAAGCAGTGCATTATGTCTCCTTCGTATTGCCAAGTAATTCGTTAAGGTGATACCATTTAACTCTTTGCACTTATTATGGAAGTTTTCAACAAGTAACTTAAAAGAGTTGTAGAAAGAACTAAGAGTTAAAATATCACTACAAATATAGAAAACTACAAATTACCAATCTCTTTTTTTACTGATGACCTTATCTTACTCCCCAAAGCAGACACTACATTTGTTTTAGCTCTTATGAATGTTCTTAAGATCTTTAACACAATGATTGCTCTACAGGTCAACTGCTCTAAGAGTGGTTGTTTTCTCTCTAAGAGTGCTACAAATTAGAGTTCAATTTTGACTGCTATAATAAGTTTCAAACAACAATCTCTTTTTATAAGGTACCTTGACATTCCAATCACTACTGCTACATTAAATAATAAAGATTTTAGTAGTTTATTTGATAAAATTAATACCAGAATTTCTATATGGAGCTTTAGACATCTTTCCACAATTGGTAGAGCTTAAATCATTGTCTCCATTCTAAAGTCCATCCATGTTTATTGGGCTGCTCACATAGCTTTACCAAAGAGTATGATTAAATTTATTGATAAGATCTTTAACAGGTTTTTATGGTTTGGAAGTAATCGAAGTCCCAATAAGGTCAAAATGAAATGGTATGAAATGTGCATCCTGTTTGGGTTGTCAAAGTCCCTAAAATAATTCTGATTCTCCAAAATTTTGTAGTAGTCACGGAACTATGTCGAATCCTTAGAAAACTAACCATTAGCTTCTTAATTTCAAGTAATAAAAGTAAATGGGGGGGGGGGGGTTTGATGAAATAATTGATTAACTAAAATTAATACGAAAACATATTAAATCGACTGAATTTGAAATTAAGCAATTCAAGATTACCAAACTCTAATTCGAGGGAAAAATCTCATCTAATTGTAAAATTGATCATTGGTCTAAAAAATATTTTCACGATTCAAGTAGTTAGTCCGAAACATATTACGATAGTCGTAATAAGTCTCAAATTTTCCTAAATTAATTGGTTCAAACTTAGCATTCAAACCAAAACTTATCATCCATTGATTGGGTGTGATAGTATTCCATATCAAATAAACGATAGCAATAAGTTTTGTGAAAAAATAAACCCTAAATTAAATAATCGAGATAGCTGCAACTATCAAATTTAGTTTTCTTGTTTATCATAAGTTAAATCCAGAAATTTATAAATAATCTATTTGCTACTTGTACCATTCTTTCACGATAACTACGGATCACTAAATTCCTAGATAGAGATAGAATAATTAATATTAAATTAAAATTTCATATTAATTGAATATTAATCATTTATGAAATATGAGAACTCAAAATAAGAAATACTTAAATTAAAACGTGAACAAAAGTTTGGAATACAAAACCACACAAAATTACAATTAGAGTATTGAATTCCCTTGAATCAGAACGATAAGTTTAGCCACACATGGCTTTTGCTCCAATAACAAAAATAGAAAAAAGACTAAGAATTGCTAAAAACATAAGAAGAGAGAGCCTTCTTCTGTTGTGAGGAACGTCCTTTTTATAGGTTTTTCTAATCTAATTCTAATCTAACTCTAACTTGTAAAGATGTCTATTTAAAGTGAATTCAACATCAAACTCCTTCATGATAAGGATAAGGCGAAGTCTTTTAGTTGAATTCCAACTCTTTAATTGATCAGTCTTATCCACTACATTAATCTCTTCACTTTATCCAAAATTTGTCATTATCATCAATAGAGTCCCCATTTGATACAATCTCTAATTTTTATCTCCTAAAACAAAACAAACATTAATTTTAACATTTAAGTACAAAAATAAATAAAAAAACAAAAGAGATAATATCAGATAATTAGTCAAGATGAGATCTTATCACATCCCCAAAGATCAAGGAGGCCTCACTATATGCTCTCTTAAAACCATGAACACTATTATACTCACTAAATGGTTATGGATACTCGTTTATAATAAGTAGTCCCTTTGGTGCAAATGGATACACAATTATTTCATAAAAAATGGGAGTGTGTGGAGTTTGGATGTAAAGAACTATCCCTCTTTTACTTTGAAAGCAATCTTCAAAATGAGAAAAAGATTCAAACCTGACTTCATTTCACTAATAGGAAATGGAGAATCCATAATTTTTGGAAAGATAATTGGTTATTTATGGGTCCTTTGGATGAATTGGTTGATGCCTCACCTCTCAGATTTTTGACTCATGAGAAGCAACAGTAGTAGCAACTCTAATGAATAAGGAGATCATCAACCAAACTCCTATTTCCATATGGAAAAAATATTCATTTGGAAACACACTTCTAATGGCATATTTACCAACAAATCATGTAAAAAGGTTCTATTCTATGATTTGGTATCTATATCTTGGACTAAAGTAGTGTAGTTTAGTTAGTTTCATCCACGAGCTTCCACCACTTTATGTATTTCCAAGAAGAATAAGTTGCGAACTATACGTAAACTTGCTAGGTTTTAGAATCTCACCAACTGGTGTATATTTTGTAGAAGTGCTAAAGAAAGCATAGACTACTTTTTCTTTAAATTCAATTTTACTATTGAAATTTTGAAAGCGCTATTGATCAAATGCTTAATTATTGACGCACCAAATTATTTGAACAATATCAAGACCTGTTGCTCAATAATTAACCATCTAATCAGAATGATAAAATGGTGCTTTTGCAAATCCTTGTCTTGCCTAGTCACAGCCACTTGGGATGAGAGAAAAAATTGCATTTTCCAAGATAAATGTCTCTCCAAAGAGCAATACTATAGTCATCTTATGCAATTCATAAGATATTAAATAAGCATTCACAAGCATAGATTCCAAGAAGTGCAGTATCTTCTGTAACATCCCGATACCCATGTTAAGGCTAGAATAGTAATTTATGAGAAAGTATTGTGAAATTAGGAAAATACACGTCATGCATAAGTTAATTGTGACATACACATTTATTTTGCACATTCATATGATTGTACATGCATTCATTGGCAT
>JANIIA010076570.1:0-28412 GCA_027478495.1 Erythroxylum alaternifolium
TGGAGTTCGATAGTTGTTTCACGTAGCACTCCATTATCTTAGGTTATGTGTCGGAATGACCCACGGGCGTTCCGGTATGTACTCTGGGTAATGGGGGGTTACAGCATATTATTATATTTTTTTCTAACACAAAAAATATAATTAACATTGGAAACTTTTTTATGCAAAATAAATAAATAAAATAAAAAAATTATTTTATTTTATTTCATTTTATTAAAAAAAATACAAAACGATGAGTTACCACTGTTTTTTTGAAATGAAGAGAAGAGATAAGGTGTATGTTCGTTCAAAATAATAACAAAAGAGAAGAGAAGTTTGCGTCTCTCTCATTATTGTTGTAACGTTTACATAAAACAAAGAGAATAAAGGTTATTGACTCTCTTATTTTATGTTACGTTTTTATCAAAACATAAAGAAGACAGGTTGTTGTCTGTCTCGTTGTTGCAACGTTTACATAAAAACGAAGAGCAGAGAGCAAAGTATGATCGTAGGTTCTTTTATTCTTCTTTTGTGTTCTTAACATTTAAAATAAAACAAGAGAGAAAGAGGCAAAATTGTTTTTGTTCTGTTCTTGAAGAATGAGTTCTTCGAAATCTTCCATAGTCATATCAAGTGTTGAAAGCGGGATATATATCTCGATATAGAGTGTATAGAAATTTTGTATTTTCGAAGTTCACTATTGATTAATCCTTATAAATTCCAAGTATTTGTCTTTGCATGTTCTTATTATTAGTATGAATTTGAAACGCAATAGATGAATACAGGATTGCAATTTTTGTTTCCGTTGCGCATGCAATCCTGCATTTGATATCGAGCGAGGTTTGCATTCACATCATACTTGAAAAATGCCAATGTTATGGTTTTCATATTTTGTTGTGTTCAAAAAACGATACAATAGAAGTAAGTCTCTATTTCTTAAACGTTTTAAAACAAATGAGAGACAGATGTTGTACGCATATAAGCATTTGGATAGATGTTGTGCATGGAAAATTCATTAAAAGCATAAGACAAGATGTGCATGGTAAACTCGTTAAAAGCATGGTGTTAAAAGAATTTGGATAGATGTTATCGATGTGCATGGTAAACTCATTAATTATCATTAGGGATGTCAAATTCGGCCTAGCCCGTCTAGCCTGGTTGGCCTGTTTACGGACGGGTTAGGCCGCGGGCCTACCTGTCCCAGCCACAGGCCACCATGGCCCGAGGATGGGCCAAGCTGAGCCAAGGACAAATATTAGAGTCTAATGACATTGAAATGGATTGAAAATAAGTCCTATTAGATGGATTTTGGGAATTCTGAAAGTTTATGGTTAAAATGCCCTTTTTGGAGAATAATGGGTATTGAGGATTTTAAACCCATTTGAAATTTTTTTAAAGCATCCAATCAATAAGTATTGACCATAATTTGAGCACTTTATGGTCAATTTGATGATAAGACTGTGGGATATTTTCAGAATTTAATTGGGTTAGGTGGTGAATTAAATACATTAAAGGGCAATTTGATCTTTTTGTATGCATTAAAGAACAATTTGCTCTTTTTGAATTCATTAAAGGGCAATTTGGTATTTTTACAAGAAGTTAGTGGATTGATGAGTCATTAAAAGAGAACTAATTAAATGGTGACAAATGGTAGGGATAAAAGTGTAAATATGAGACATTTTGGTAAAATTGTAATTATAAGATGTTATTAAGGATAAAGGTGTAATTATAATGAAAATGATGGGCAAACTTCTAATGAAGCAAAATGATCATCTTCTTTAGACGTGGGTGGCTGGCCATTAATAGAAAAATGTAGTGAAAGTGAGAGACCAAAAAAATAAAAGAGAAGGAAGAGAAGGAAGGGTAACTAACGACCAAGAATAAGAAGAAAAAGGAAACTGTCGTTTTGATGGGTTTTGGAGCATGATTTAAAGAGAGCTTAATCAAGACAAAGTGTTCTTTAATTTTCCAAAAGATTAAAAGAAAGTGGTAAGTTTTCCTAACCAAAATTTCTAGTTTTATGGGTTTTACATGGAATGGATTTGTGTAAGATCAATGGTGATTTTAACTTTCCATGGAGTAGATAATAAGTATGGAAGAATTTATAGGTTTAAAACGAGAAAATCAATCAAAAAATTAAGATGGAGAGAATCTGTCATGCCTAGGTTTTTAGTGTGGTATGATCCAAAAGTCAATTTTGGTTGAATATGATAAAAGAGATAGCCACGTTTTGTGAAATTTTGTCATAGGTTTATAGACCTCAAAATTAGGAGATTCCAATTGGAGTTGAAACCTAAAACATATTATTAAAAATCTCTAGAAGAGACATAGACCTAATTGTAGCTGAAAGATATTGAAAATTAAGATTAATTATTGTAACCTAATACTGTCCCTATGTTGAAGAAGTTTGTGATATTTGGTACATGTTTCATGCTTTAGAAGTTAAAATGTCATGATTTTTTATTTTGTGGAAACTAGAGACATGGGGGAACAAATTTATCCTTCAAAACCTAATTTGAACGTTTGATTTGTAAAATTTAAGGAACAAGTGGAGGTATGGATTTTGGACTAGGGTCAGAATCGTTACTCATCATGCATGATTGTGATATGGTGAATTAAATTGGGTGAGACTGTGTTTTAAAGAAATTAGTAAGTTAGAATGGGTAAAATATGATATTTAAGTGATTTTTGAAGTTATATTTGGAATCAAAGGTTGATAGCTTAGCTTACAGAAGTAAGTAGAAATACGATTAGCATATGTGTTATGCGATTAAATACTAATCTTAAATTTGGTTAAACCAAACTATAGTTTTAATATCTTATTTCCAAATACGAAAATAAATGTTTAAGCAAAATGCATTTTATGTAGGTAAAGGAGAGGCACTGAACACGTAATTGCGTTTGGATATAAGTTTGCAAAATAATGAGTGTATTTAAATTGTTTTATATGATTAAATTCTTTGCAAAAGAATTGATGGTATGTGAGTGTCCTTTAAATTGATTTTATGCAAATGGTTTCTATTTATGGAGACTAGCAAGTTATGAGTGTACTTTAAATTGAGTTTATGTAAATAGTTTTCATTTGATCATGAAATAAATATTTATGTTGAGTTTTATGCAAATGATATTTTTTACGTGAATATTGCTAGCAAAAGTGTATGCTTTGGCAATATATAAATTTTAATTTGAAAGTTAAAATCTATATGATTGGGAGTTACATTGAAATAATTCAATTATGAATCCTCAAATACTTGATTTAGAAAATAAGATGAGTTGTAAATGTAAGACTTGCTTTTGTCTATAGTACACCGCTGGGCTTTTACATATTACTATACCAGTATATTTTTGACACTTAACCTGTTACAGGTAAGTGATGTAGAACCAGCTTCGTAAATAGTAGTTAACTAATCACAAGTAAGCAATATAGATCCAGCTCTGTGACTTGTTACTAATAAGCGATGCAGAATTAGTTCCGTAACTACTGGTCCATAGCGGTTAACCTATTGTGGGTAAGCGATGTAAAACCAACTCCATAACTAGTGGTTAACTGCACGGATAAGCGATGCAGAACCAGCTTTGTGACCTTGGGCTTAGTGTACCGTATGGAAAAGAAACTTGTATTAGGCTACGTTGAATAAGAAAAGTCATGAAATAATAATGCTGCCACTATTTTTAAAAAAAGTAATTTGACAAGCACCGTATGGTACCAATTCTAGTGGTTAGTTTATTTTCAGTATAAAAGTTGTCAAAAAACTTTTTTTCACCATTGTTTATTGGTTAAGGAAAAAGGAAACTTTTATATGATGAGTTTATTTCGAAAAAAGCCTTTCGAAATAGTATTTCAGAAAAATTGAAATTGTATTTTACGAAATATTATGTGAATGCCAATTATTATGATGCACTAATGAATTATTATGATAAGTATTTTACCATAAGCTTTACTACCATATGGGAATATTTCAATTCTATTGTTATTAAAAGTTTAAATTTTTAGTAAGCTGATTAACACTTATTAAGCTAGTTTAGCTTACCCTTATTTTTATGTTTTTAAACAAACCAACCCAGGTATGCATACAGGTGCTGTAATAATTAGAACTCCACTGCAGGATTAGTTGTATCGTTGGGTGCTACTATCTATGTATAATTGGCATAGTTACTTGTATATATGTTGTAAAGTATTTTTGGAAAGGGTTTAAAAGTGTGATCTTGTAAATGACTTTGAGATTGTAAACCTCTTTTACTTAATGAACTATGAGGGATTTGATCCTTAATGATGTTTTTAAAATTTAGAGACTTATATATTTGTGGTTATTTGAGATGTGAACCTGAGGTCCCATTTTAGAAGTTGAGATGCTATATGAAATATTAGAAGTGTTTTAAATTGTGTTATGAATGTTTTTGAAAATTTTGGGAAGGTCAAACTACGGTCATTGTGTTGTCAAAATTTTTAGTAAAATGATTGAAAAAAATTTCCCACTACTTTCCACATTTTTGACTATTAAAGTATAGAAGATTTTAAACAGTTAAATTGCTTGGTTTTGTGAGAACCCTTCAATTGTGTTAGATATCAATTGGAGGGCTACTGTGAGGTTGCCGAGAGGACTCCACTCTTTAGAAAGGGGACTTGAGGATGAGTCCTTTCATTGTGGATTTTTAGAATAATCACCATCTTCTTTACAATCATTTCCACTGCTTCCAATCCCAACCAGAAATTTGTCACATTCAAGCCCACTATGTCTCTTGTAGGCACATCTCTTCTTATTTGTTTTCTCTGTAACATATTCTTTATCACCAATTACATATATCCCATCTTTAGTTGAATCATCTACATATTCACTCATCTATATAATAATGAAATATTCATAATCTTTTTCCATATATAACAAGCCTTCATCATTCATACTCACATTCTGTTGTGTGTTTGTTTCAAAGTTAATGCAAATATTGCAATCAAATTCTTCACCATTTCTTACAGGATGCTCATAACCATGCTTATAGTAGACTTTAAGATTATGGTAGTTCAATTCTTCCATACGATTGCTTATTGCCAGCATATCCTTATGATAGTCTAAGTTTAACTCCATAAGCATCTCATTGACTCACTAACAAATTCGTAAAACATAGATACTACTCTATGTATTTTATCTTCTAACACTCCTTTTAAAACTAGTATGCTAAGTTCATCAACACTTCTATCCTTCTTCCCTTTAATCTTACCTTACATATTCATTGTTTTCATGTCTTTCCGATACCCCTCAATAATAAAATTCAAAATTTACCAACATCGTCACTACAAATAACTATATAATTAGTTTTCAATAAAATACATTAATAATACTAATATGGAAGCATAAATTGAATAGGTATAAGGGGTAGAAATTGAACAAAAAAAATAGATAAGATATGCTTTCAAAAATATAATCATACATTTATAGAGCAACTAATGGAAGAATTTAACATTGTAACTTGTGAAACTAGCTGTATAAGAAATGTGAGTGCAGGGCAAACTAATTTTAAGGGTGCTACATTGTAGAAATAATATAGTAGTGAATTAGTTTTTGAAGAAAACATTCCATTTACCCAAAAAGCATAGAAACAGGCATAAGCTTGAAGAGTAGGCATTAAACTAAAAACTTTTTTATTTTTCTCTTATATATTACATAGACAATCAAACCTATAAATACCTGACATCTTTTAAAGTGTAATTAAGTTAAGCCATTAAGTAATGGAAAAGAACAAAGTGCTGAAGTTGTTTCATGTGAACCTAAATAGTTTATGCATCTTGATTATAATTTTAGAGCTTCTTTAGCAAAAGAGGAAGGATGACTGCTTTACTTCAAGTTTTTTTTTGTGTTTCTTTGTTCCTTTCAAAAAGGAAAGTGAAATGCAGTATACAACCATGTCTATATAAGGCCTATGGAGGTGTTTTCCATCGTTGGACCAACTTTTACTCACTATTTTCCTCAAAGAAAAAGTTTCTCATAAACATAATTTACTTACTATTTATCTCAAAACTATCTAGATTAATGCAATTCTTATAAATTATAAATGCATTAGGTATCAGAGACACCAACATATTCTACAATTGACATTTCATATGTCACTGATCCGCAATAACTTGTAAAATGTAGCCTCCTACTTAAAAGTAAATATGTGATAACCAAAAGTATAATATTCAAAATTTTAGAACAAGCTTCATATACAGTGATTTGTTTTCTTCCATTGTCATTTGTTTTCAAGGTCAATTTCGTCATAATACAAACGTCACCCTACCATAAGTGATTCCCCACCAAAAGTGATTCCTATATTAATCTCACAATTAGCTTAACAGGCTATAAGATAAAAAACGGAAGAAAAAAGAATATAGAAAGACTCAATAGTTTGTTCCACTATCTATTAGCAAAGAAAATTGAAAGTGAAGGTTTTATCACACCTAAAGTCACTCACATAATGAATTATAAGAATATAAGGGTTTATATAAAAAATATTAAATGGAAAAATTGCAAATATAGAAACAAAAATAGATGAATCACAGACAAAACTTGAAATCGAACAAAATGAGGTCGCTGAACAATCAAAGCCAAACTATGCTTGTTGTTTAATATGCAATTATTGGAATGAAGAAGCATAATTAGCTTACTCCAAAACGCATGTTAAATTGCATATATGGAAACAAAGAGAGAGTTTGGTGAGAGACAAAGTGGCATCACAAGAGAAGAGAGACAAGAAGAGAATGTTTATTGAGAGAAAAACCTTAATACTAGAGATAGGATAATCAGGGTAGGTAGACGGGACAATCAGTGTAGGCAGATGAGAAAAAGATGGGGGAAAAAAGATTAGGTCAGATTTTTTTTAAATATTAATTAAATTAATATTTAACATGAAAAATTAATTCCACTTGGCATCCATATTAACACAAAGTCTTACGGCGAGCTATTTTTACAAAAAAATTTAAAGTTATTTTATTCCTACCTTTTAAAGTTCAGTATAATTGTAAAATTCAAGCAATTTTTTTGTTAATTAACCCTTTTCAATATGAGTAATGATGTTTGAATTTAATAAATTAATAAATCAATATGTTGAGCATATTCTACCTTTGTAATTTGCATAATTCCTTAATTGTAAATAACTGTAAAGTGTGCCCTTAACAGAGATGATAATTGAATATTGAAATTGGTTTAATAAAGTCGTCAATTATCTAAATAAAGGGAGATATGAAAATCTAAAAGAAAGGAATTAAAAAGGGCGCAAATAAGGTAAATAAGTTTGATTATCGATTTGTAAAATACATAAGGTGTTAGCAATCATATTTTACCTACTTATTAAAATGAATGAAAACATAAGAGTGTGAGAAACAACAATATTATCTTAATGATATAGGATATATCATATCTCATTTGTATACCACTAGTTCTATAACATATACAAAGGCTTACTTACATCGATGTAAGAGGCCTAAAAGCTATTTATAATAATATAATTAGGTATCTCTATTGTAAATCCAATAAGTATACAACCTACATTAATAAAGTATCATTTTCTTTGATAGACTTTAGCTCATCTCATTAGATATTTTATTCAACTACTTCATTATCATTATATAGGATCAAATTTAAGTTTCTTATTTTAAAATTTTGATAATCAATAATGTAATCAAAATTCCAATAATTCACAATAAAAAATATTTTGGGACAACCAGAGGAATTTGTCATTATAACCACACTTAGATGTTTTCATTAATCCAAAAGTTTACTTTATGCCTTTGATTCACATCTAGTTAATAACAAGCTAAAAAATAACATTTAGGCCATTGTTAGATGTTGCTTATTTGAAATAGAAACATCCTATATGTTGACCATCCAAAAGCAACCAGATATAACATTTATTTGACAATTGTTCAACTAAGTGGAAGATACAATAGGCCGAGAATTATGCTTCAAATTCGTAAGTCTTAAAATATTGTACTTTTTGTTGATAAGCAAAGCACATCTAATAGAGACTTGGTATCTAGAATGATAAAAGATGCAAGCATGAAATCTTTTATCCTCAACTAAACCCTTATTCTTAGAAAAGAAGACGTGGTCAATCAGCAAGGAAATTGTAACATACCATACCCATAGCGCATATGCCCGAACGTATCCATGGATAGTCGAGGATATACTCTATAGAAATGGTACGTAAGAACAATCACAAAAATACAATATGAGGCATCAATATAACTTAAGCATTCCAAATACTTATTTCCTTCATAATCATAATAAGTCATATATGTCATTAACATTCCAAATTCAAGTAGACCATACACAACAATTTTGAACTTAATCCAAGTACATCATACAGTATAAAAATTACACACTAGAGATAATGTCTGTCATAACATGGAATGCTAATACACAAGACATCTATTTAGACTTCACAAGTATCAGCTACTCAGATATTTGAACTATCCTTGTGCCTAAATTAACAGTACTAGAATTCTATTAGATAGCTTTAGAAGCTAGATCTCCCTTGAACCTAAAAATTAACGTTGCAATGTTTATGAGTTTGTGAACTCAGTACCATCATTGATGTGCTTACTTAAGTTAGAATACCAAAATAAATTACGTAACTCAATTCAGCAAGTATATTACAAAATTTAGTATCGCATATCACATCACATTTTGTTATATTTTAACAAGTACTGTATATCAAAATTGCATATCACAATTTCAAAAAAATTCAATAATTTCATCACAGTCATTCATATGATACATGTATAATTGTATATGCAAATGCACATTTGATTTCTTTCTTATTTTGCTTTGTTATGACCAAGCACCTATCAACCCAATTTATTGTCCCATATATGTTGTAGATACCGGGTGATAGTTGTGATTTGCATAATGTTTTATGGTTTAATTTTTCATGTATTAAGTGTTAAATTGAATTAAGTGTTAAATTGAGTGTTTAATGTGTGTTTAGGTTAGAATTGAGTTAGTTTATATGTTTAAGTGTTTTTATAGTTAGTATTAGTCTTTGAGCTTAAATGTTATGTTTTTGAGGTACCTTGAAGTGTTTGTTAGTTTTTCAGGGTTAACGGTGAAGAACGGAGAAGTTTTAGAGACTTTTGGGTCGAAACCACAACCCACAATTATGGCATTATAAGCCACTATCATGATAGAGAGATATGAGCCACCATTCTCCAGGCCTCGATCATGACAAAGAGGTCTGATCCAGGCCACAATTGTGGCACTTGGGCCACAATCACGATAGAAAGGTGACTGCCATGATCGTGGCCAGCATTGGGCAGATACGAAAATAGGTGAAAACATCAAGTTTTGAGGAACTTTTCGAACTGTTAGAGTTACTAAGGTATTTAAAGAACATAAAGAATAGAGAAGAGAGCTTTTTGCATCAGCCAAACTGAGAACCCTAGAAAGAGCTTATCAAGAGATTGAGAAAGGATTGAAGGAAGAGAGACATGGAGAAGAAGCCACGCGAAGTACTTCCTAGAATAGGAGGTTTTCTTCCATTGCTTCCTCCGCCATTCCATTCCAATCGTATTTTTCAATTTATTTTCAATTTTATTGATGTATATAATTGAGATAATTGTTGAGAATAGGATTTGTTGAATGTTGAGTTATGTCTATATTCACCTTTAGGAATTTGTCTTTGATATTAATGAAAGTTGATTGTTTGTGGTTTTTATTGAGTTATTGTGATTCAAGTTCTGTTCTTAATAATCGATTAATAAACTGAGAGGGTGAACTGAGTGAAAATCATCAAATTAGGCTAATGAAAGTTAGGTAGTTTGATTGATTAAGAATTGAATCAAACTGGTAAATTTATGTAATGAGAGATCGTGTATATGTTTTTGGTAGCTTATTGGACAAATTCAAAACTAGTTTAGGTTATGGGTTAATTGGGAATCAAGAGATTACAATTCCATAATCTAATTAGGGTTGATCAATTAATGTTAAAGATTATAACTTGAGAGAGAGTAATCCACCCTAGGATCATCTAGACCCGATAATTTGGTAATTTCATAATCAATTAGGTTTCCATTAAGGTTGGACAAAAAACCCTTTATCTCAATTGGTAATTCCTAGGTTGATTCTTGATTGGGTTGTGCAAATTACTATCTTATTTATAATTTCTAAATTAATTCTTGGGATTAATTTTTGAATGAATAATTTTTTTCCTAGTTGTTTATTTTAATTATTTGCAAATTTGAGTTAAGCCTTAGATCTTAGGATTAAATTACTCCTCCTCGTGGGATCGATACCTTAGGTATTACATGAACGATCCATGCCCTTGTGGTATTATCGAGGTTAAAAATATTAAACTTTATCATATGAAACCTGTGATCAAGTTTTTAGCACCGTTATCGAGGAGGAGATTAGTTTAGTTCTTTAGTCTAAAGCTTTTTAACTATCTTTTGTGTTAAAAAAACATTGGGCATAAAGTAGATGACACATCAATTTGAATATCACTAGACAACAATGGGGAATCTTAAGAGTTGAACGCTAAAAAGAGATGGAAAGAATGATGGTGGAGGAAATACATCATGGAGAGTGATGGACCCTTATGGATGTCATGAGGCCACAACTCAATGCCTATCATGAAGGGATTATGCGACCACCGGTGTAACCGAATATGTTTGAGATCAAACCATCACTGCTAAACATGCTGCGAACTAACGTGCAATTCTACAAATTAGCCAATGAGGATCCCAATGCTCATTTATCTAATTTCTTGGAAATTTGCGATACCTTCCGATATATTGGGATCTTAGAAGATGTTTGCCCCTTTACACTTAGGGATCGAGCCAAGGCTTGGTGGAATTCTCTCCACATAGCCAAAATCAAAACTTGGGAGCAGTTAGTGCTAGTTTTTCTAGATAAGTGTTTCCCTCTAAATAAGACAACAAGACTAATAAAGGAAATTATTAATTTCCAGCAAAATGATGGGGAGTCTTTATATGAAGCATAGGAGTGGCATAAGGAGTTACAAAGGAGTTGTCCTCATCATAACCTACCGGACAAATTCTTATTGCAAACCTTCTACACTGGAGTTATTCCACCCATAAAAAGCACTATAGATGTAGCTGTTAGAGGATTATTCATGAGGAAAATAGTTGAAACAGCACCTGTTCTATTTGGAAGACATGACATACACTAGTTGTCTTTAGACATCCGAACGAAGTAGAAAGCAATAAACCTTTTAGGACCCAGGAGGAATGATTGTTACTTCAAATTCAATGTCAACATTGCAGGTTAAGATTGACAACCTAACTAAGCAATTGAACAACTTAAAAGCCACCTCCTCCTCTTCAGTCATAACAATGTAGCAAGAATATGAGTCATGTGGACAAGAAAGCTATATCTCAGTCGATTGCTTCTTAAGGGAAAACAACATTGTGGAGCAATTCAACTTTAATGGAGCATAAGTTGGTCAAGGAGATAGCAGTCGTTATTCTAGCACATACCAGTTGGGATGACATAACCACCCAAATTTTCATTAGTTTGAGATTCAATTTAGAAATCAAGGGTCACATGGATATCAACAGGATAAATACAGTGACTATGATTCCAAACTGGACAAGATTATGAATAAGCTCATAAGTATGAATGAGGCCTATAAGAGGTTAGCAGAGCAAATTGACCAAGTAACAAGGACTCATGCCTCTTCTATTCTTAACCTGGAGGTTCAAGTGGAACGACTTTCCAATGTCTTATCTACAATAAGTGCGAGAAGTTTTTCGAGCAACACAGAAGTATATCTAAGAGAGCAAGTTAAGGCTATCACACTTAGGAGTGGGAAAGAGTTAGGAGAACTAATAGATAGACTAGCTGAAACCCACTCTGTAGAAGACCAAGAGAAGAAGAAAAATTCATAAGAGTTAATGATGTCGAATATTCAAAAGAGCATAAGGATGAAGAACAACGAACATCGATTTTGAAGAAACTATGAAAGTCTCTGTTCGTGAAACAAAAGAAAAAGAAGAAAAGGGAGTGACTAAGGAAGAATAAGAGCAGCTAACCCTTTTACCAAACAAACTGCTAGACTTAATACAATTCAAGGAGTTTCATTATTTTCTATTTTATTGACAGTTTGTTAGTGAAAAGGACATTACTGAAATTAATTGGTTTTCATAATTTTATCATTATTGTCCTTCTGATCATTTTGCAATTTGTAGCTTACTCACAGGCTAGAAAATTGATGTTGAACAAAAAAGGTGGAAGCAAGCTGCTCATAATTGATCCTAGCTAAGTTTTGAAAGATGAAGGTCAAGCTAATAACCATAAATTAGCATGTTTAGTAGTTAGATTCAAATTGCTGTGAAGTTAGGTTTGTTTTAAATTCTTAAATAAGTTTTGAATGATTTGGAACGGTTTGGATTGCTAATTCTTTTGCTCTCTTGAATTACTTATAAAATAAGGAAACACTCTCGATGTCAAGTGGATTTGGTCTCAACACTATCGCCATCACCACCTTTATCACCATAAACGGTTTCATGTTCTAACCCTTTTGTTTTCATTTTTATTAATGTTTTATTCTTATATTTTTTACATATTATGCTTTATTTCCCCTAGTTTATTTATGTACCCGTCTCATATTGAGGACAACGTGTTGTTCAAGTATGGGGAGGGTTGTGTGTTTTTAAGTTGAGTGTGAATTTTGCATATTGTATGATAGTTTGTTTAGATTGCATTATGTAAATTGTGTGAATATGTCAATGGCTAGGACTTAACGGGATAGATTTAGCCTTAAACATAGCCTTTTAGGTTGCGAAGATTTATTAGCTTGTGAAATCAGTAACTAAGTTACTTAGGGCTAAATATACTGGTTAATTAGGATATGATGTTAGTCCATTCACCTTAGGAAGTTGCCATGCTCATTTATAATTTTAAGCCAATCAAATAAGTGGCATTATTAGTACATTTTCATGAGAATGATTAGCTAAAGCAATAAGGTAGGCAAAATTTTGTGTTAAAAAAAGTTGTATAATTTTAACTAAAATAACTATTCTACTGGCCTTCGAGTTATGAATAGAGCTAGTAGCCAGTTGAAAACATGATATAGCTGAGTAACAGATCGACACACATCACAAATGTGTGCCTTTGCATCAAAAAACTATAATGACATTTCAACCAAGCCGTTTAATAAAAAATGACTTAGTCAAGTAACCGAATCAACATTCATCACCAATGTTTTCCTCCGAGTAAAAGACTAAGTTCTTATTTAAATAAATAAATGAAAAACATGTGTTCTTAATAAAAACCTACCAGACTTGTAATAAGCTTGACCTTTCATGAAAATATAGTTAGGAACAGTTACAAAGTCTGAAGGGCCACAAAATTATTAATGTGTGTGAGAAATTAAATAGGGTAAATAAATTAACACTTGGATCTTGATTAATGTAATGGACTTGAATGGTCCTAAAAATAATAGTCGTTAATTATTAGAACCTAAAAAATTTCCCTCCATTATTTTCTATTACAAACCAAAATAAAAGAACAAACATTTTGTAAGGAACTATGGCTTTTTAGAAGCAAATTCAAAATACAGTTGTCAATTATTATATCCTAAAAAAGTTTCCTTTATTATTGTTTCTTAGAAACCAAAATAAAAGAAAAAACAATTTATAAGGAACTGTGGCTTTTTGGAAGCAAATGGAAATCAATCTTTAATCACTTAATCACTCAACTCATTATAATAGGAGAATTATAATGGCTTATAACCCTAAAATCGTTAGAGTTCTTCACATTCAACACTCTAATCAATATATATATATATATATATATATAACATCTTAATATATTTATTTTGAATTCTAAGGTTTAAAAATTGATTACAGTGTATATATATATATCATTCAACACTATAATCAATTATATATATATATAAAACATCTTAATATATGTATTTTGAATTCTAAGGTTTAAAAATTGATTACAGTGTATATATATATATATATCATTCAACACTCTAATCAATTTTTAAACCTTAGAATTCAATATATATATATACACTAACTTAGCATTCCAA
This sequence comes from Erythroxylum alaternifolium, assembly GCA_027478495.1. NCBI lineage: Eukaryota > Viridiplantae > Streptophyta > Magnoliopsida > Malpighiales > Erythroxylaceae > Erythroxylum > Erythroxylum alaternifolium. Next base: position 14,011 of record JANIIA010076570.1, read on the forward strand.
AGATTGAAGCTATGGAAAGATTTGGAAACTTTAGCTTACTCCATCTATAGCCTTTGGTTAGTATTGGGTGACTATAATTGTATTTTATTTACATAGGAAGTAAAAGGATCAAAGTTATAGCCTAAACAAACTAATAATGATTTCATAGTATGTTTAAGAAACACTGGTCTTTCTGATCTAAGCTATAGAGCCAATTTTTTTACTTAACCAAGCAAGTAAGAAGATAATTCGTTAATTAAAAAAAATCTTGATAGAGTACTTATTAACTTAGCTTTGATGTTTGCCCTGCCTAATAGTTAAAGGTTTTTTAGTGCTATGCTCATCTCTGACCATTGGTCTTTTGAAGTCTAAATTCCTATCTCTATAAAAAGATTGAGAACTCTTTTTAGGTTCTTTAATTTCCTAACTAAACTTAAGTTTTATGAGGAGAGAATGGTCAAAGGGATCTTTAAAGGGTTTGGAGCATTTAAACTTATTAGAATACTTTAAAGAATAATCATAAAAAAAATTAACGAGGACTTGCTTCTGTCAAATTTACAAGGAATGGGCTTTACACAAATCAAGAGAAATTCCTTGTTGATCCTAATTGTTATGATTGAAACAATAAGACAATAATGTTCTCATTAGGTATTTTTTAGCTTATGATGCTCACAAATTTTTAGTGAAATATAAAGCTAGAGTGATTTAGTTTAAAGAAGATAATGTCAATTATGCTCACTTCTTCAAAGCCATTCAAACTAGAAGGAATTTCAATAAGTGAGGTCATATTCCAGATGTTAATGAAGACCCTTGTTAGGACTAGGAAAAGCTTAAAGAGCTTTCGTATAATCACTTTGAAAAAAAAACTAGGTATAGAAGCTATTTCTTATTCAAAACTTAAATAAATAGACAATTATGAATAACATAATAATTCATGTCACTTTGAATTCTTATCACCATCTCTTCAGTTTTGCACCCTAGATTTTTGTCTTGCCAATGAAGATTGTATCTTAACATTGTTTATGTATTTTTTCAAAGCTTCCTTCTCCTATTGCCTCAGACTCACATTTGTGGTGTCATAATAATTTTCTTTCTATATTAATGCTAAATCTTTCTTATGAGTAGTAACATTCTCTTTCAAATCATCTACTTTTGTTGTATTCAATATCTTTAATTCCTCTTTCACAATTTCAAGTCTTCTCAAGCATTTTCATACCTCAAAGCTTTTTAAATTAGATTGGATTTCTCCAACCATTACTTCCTAAAATCCTTTAAGATTAGTAAAAAAATTGTTAAATCATTTTAAATTAGATTGGATTTCTCCTACCACTACTTCTTAAAATCATTTAAGAGTATATAGAAAATTGTTAAATCTAAAGAGGCTTCCCCTCCTTAGTCATCATATAGGATATTCTTTATTAGAGAATGATTTGACAATAGAATGTTACTAAAGTGGGCCTTACTATTTGAAACTTGCCTTAGCCAATGAGCATTCATCATGGCTCTACGTAAAAATTTTTTATATACCATTTGCCTTGTTGTTTGTTGTTCTATATGAAATAATTCCTATAAACTTTAAATCTAATGCTTCTATTCTACTGGCATAATCTCCAAATCCATTATTAAATTGATTTAATCTTAGAGTATCCCCTTCAACTTCACAAGAGTGAAGGATGGTATTAAAATATCCTAGGATTAACCAAATAGTGGAGATTACATTACAAATGTCTACCAGACCAGATCTTTCCATAAGTTAGTTTTTACAAAGTAAAGTTAAAGGCATAAATGAATGTGATGGACATCAATTTTGAGCTATGAATATTTTTAAGCAAAAGATGTATAAATTGGTTAGAGTACTTGAAATTGATAATTCTCATAAGAGAGATGTTAAAAGTAATCATAATTCTTCCATTAATGAGATATCGGTGATTAAAAAGAGTGACCTAAGATGTCTGAAAAAATCGTGTGCTTCCTTTGAGGTTTTCTTCCTTGATTTTTTTATTTTCAGTCAACTAACCATCATTAGCTTCTTCATTTTCAAAAGATAAAAAAAATAATTGTTCTTTTTTAGAGAACTTAATACCCTTATCATTTCATGTTAAAATGGATATTGATTTTAATGAATTAAGTTGCTTCAACCCTTGGTTGTTTTTCCTTTCCTAACTTCCTCCTAGTTGTAGGTGTAAAATCCTCTATAAGGGTGACATTTGGTTCCTTATCTTCATTGTATATGACTTTAACAAGTATCTTCAGCTGACGGTAACTAATTCTCCTTCGTAGCCATATTGACCTCTTTGATCAATTTTCCATCTTTTATTCATTCTTATCTGCCTTATCCTTATGTAACTACTATGAGCTACATATGGCTTATTTATTTGCTTAAAGATAGGTTCTTTAGTTTGATGTTGTGTCAGTTGATATTCCTTATCCCACTCCAGGTTGATTTCCTTCTATATATTCTCCTATTGTATCTCTTGGCTATTGGCAGGGTTAATGTTAATAGTTAGATCCTCATAATTTCCTGTGTTAAACAATCTGCCTGCTAGCCTCTATATTGATTTCTCCTTTTATTTAGACATCTTCCATTAGTAGGAGATAGAAATTTCAAACTTAGATATTATACCATCCTCCTTTAGACTCTTTAGTTTTAAAGGTTTGGTAGCTCTTTATTGATTTCTACTTTAATATAAATTCAAACATATCTAATTTTCCCTAAAATGGTAGTATTCTCATCTATACATAATTGTTTTCCTATGGAGCTAACAAGACAACTTAACCCTAAGGTATATTCTAAAGGAATATTATGGAAGTGAATCTAAATGGGAACTAACTTTAGCTTACTCTTAATCTAAGCACATGCTTAACTTCCAATACTAGAGTATAAAATGTTTTCCATAGGCATGCTAAAGGACCTATTCAAATTCTTTCAAGATGTTGGTCTTTTTGGTGAAGCCAAATAAAAAGAAATACTCATTTGAAATTATTATTTTTCCAGTCCAAAGTTGATCCATTTGTCTTTAACCTATTTCTTCAGCGCAGGAAAACATAGTCTTATGTCAAAGAAATACGCAACTAATGTGCTGCCCATCTTGTTGCTCCAAATTAAAACATTTCTAGAGTTGGTGAGATAGATAGAGGATCTATAAGAATTATATATCTTAATTGGGTATTAGAAGAGTCTTATCCAACATCCTCAGACCATGTTCTTCTTCTAATAGTCAGGGTTAAGTTTTGGTTTTATGTGAATCTTTGAGTTTTAATTAGTTCTTACTTTGATATCTTCAACTCAAGTTGTTACCTGACCTAAGAGGTTGAGTGGTGGAGTAGTTGAGGGATGTTTGGTTTGACATTGGGGTTAGGTTTACTTGAATGTTGGACAAAGACAAAATGGTTGATGGAGGATGATTTGTGGGATAGCTAGAATGGAATAAAGCTGTAAAGATGGAATAGTCAAAGAGTTGGAGAAGAAGTTGCTATGGCCAAACCAAGGTAGGGTCTCTCTTACCTTGGTTATTACTAAAACAAACATAGTTATTACTAAAACAAGAACCATAAATAAAATTTTAAGATAATTCTCTAATAGGAATTATATTATAATGATCCTAAGCTCTTAATTTGAGTTTCATTACTTTTAAAGATAATTAACTAAAGTGATACTACTGAGACATTGATGGTGATTCTCAAATAATGAAAAAAGGGTAGATTTGTAAGGTGGGTAATAACTAATATATGCCTACGTTGAAAATCATAAGCATAATGTCCAACTTATACAAGCAAGGTAGGTTTAGGCTTGTTCTTATTGATGTAAGTCAAATATTCTAGTACATCAGGTCTATTGACATTACCCCTATTAAAGAATTCAAGATACTAAATAGATAAGATACAATTTACATCAATGAATTAAAAAATGAACCGAACTGGCTAGTTTATCTCAGTTAATGAGGAATCAACCAGTTAGCCAGTTTAGTTATATAAATAAAGTTGTAAAATTACAAAATAGCTAGTTAAGATGCAAATCGACTAGTTTTATTAAAATTTAAAACTCATATAAATCTTTTGGGAGAGCTACAAAATTTATTCTTCTCCATTGTTTCTGCTTTATTTTTAACCTAGATTTCTTTAAACTCCTTCTTCTATATTGTTTCATTATATGATAAGGATGAAATAATCAATTTAAAGAAAAAATCAAAATTAATAACATGACTGGTTTAAGATGGATTGGTGGGGCAAGTGTAGATAGTTATAAGAAGAGAAATGATCTTAAAGGAGTACACAAAGATATGCATTCATATACCATTTATATAGATATATTATGCAAAAGTGGGATTGACGTAGTGTGGGAAGGAAAAACAAAGATAAGTAGAATAGAATAGGCTATAATTGATGCAGATTGTAGCTAGAACCTGAAATTAGAGCTTATGGTTCGTAGAAAAACCTCTAAAAGCATAAGATTTATTGATTGATAAAAGACATTCTAAAAATCATGCATAGGCAGCCTATTTATACTAGTATAGGACCTAATCCAACTCCTAATAGGAAAAGGAAATACTAATTAAAAAGTAATATGATAATCCTATGATAACTACGAATCCAAATAACTTAAGAAATACTAAATAGTAAGAAATCCAATATTAACTTGGACAACTAAACTAACTGCTCTTGCATCAATCCCCTTAGGTTGAAAGACTCGACTACAGTGAGAAAACCTTTAAAACTTCAACATGCAACTCTGGAGTAACTTTCTTTAACTCTTCTTTAGTTATCTAAGTGCTTTCACTAGTTTGTTTACCTAACCACTTCACTAGGAACTATTTGTACTGATTGCCCCTTCTTGAACACATTTCTTTGACATCCAAACTTGCTCAATAACATGTGGATGCACCCTTGATAACTGATCTATCTGCTCTACAACTTCAGCCACTTCCCTATCAAATCCTTCAAATGAATATAGGTAGGAAACATTAAAGAATGGGCTGATATATAGGTCTGATTGTAGGTCTACAAAGTAAACATTAGAGCTGATTTTCTTCAATATCTTGCATGGCCCAAACTTTCTAGACTTAAGCTTGTGATAAGTTCCCTTAGGAAACCTTTCTTTCTTCAAATGAACTAATACTAAGTCTCCCTCTTACTCTTTGTCCCTACAATGTTGATTTGTTACACTAGCATAGGATTGATTGCTAGCCTTTAAAGTTTCCATTACTTCTTTATGAACCTTGCAAATTTGATCAGACAAGGCTTCACCGTCATCGCTAACTCTAGCCTCTTTTGGTAATGGCACCAAATCAAGCACATGTTGTGGCTTAAATCCATAAGGAGCTTTAAAGGATGTTTTCTTTGTTGATCTATTCACTGAATTTTTGTAAGCAAATTCAACTTGTGGTATCACAAAATCCTAATTCTTCACATGATTCCCAATAAGACATCTCAACATATTACTCAAACTTCGATTGATAGATTCGGTTTGGCCATCTGTTTATGGATGGAAAGTGCTAGAATACTTTAATTCAGTCCCTATCATTCTCCACAAAGTCCTCCAAAAGTGTCCTATAAACTTCACATCCCTATCAGAAACAATTGAACTTGGTATGCCATGTAGTCTTACCACTTCCTTAAAAAACAAATCAACAATATGTGTAGCATCAAAAGTCTTGAAACATGGAATAAAATGTACCATCTTTGAAAATTGATCCACCACAACAAATATAGAATCAAATCCCTTTGCTATCTTTGGAAGTCTTAAGACAAAATCTATGCTCACATAAACCAAAGGTGCCTCCAGTATGGGCAAAGGAGTGTATAGACCTGCATTTTGTGAAGTTTCCTTCCCAAATTGACAAGTTGAACACCGTTTCACCAATCTTTCCACATTTTTATACATACTTGGCCAATAATAACGATCAATTACCATTGCCAATGTCTTATCTCTAATAAAATGTCCTCCTAACTCGTTATTATGAAGTTTTTGCACAATTTGTTCTCTTATAAAACCTCCTGGATTACACAATTGATTGCCTTTAAAAATATAACCATCATGCAACCTATACGGAAACAAATCTGCCATTATTGGTCCCTTCAAATCCTCAAGAATTAGTTTGAAATATGGGTCTATTTCATACTAATTTTTGAGTTCTTCAAATCCTGTAACTTGAGTACCATCACTGCAAAAGTGAAGATCACCTGCTCAATACATTAGCCACTTTGTTGCATTCACCTGTCTTGTATTTCAAAGAAAAGTTGAATTGATCAAGAAAAGAACTGCAACATGGCATTCGTTTAAATTTTTCTGGGAATTCAAATAGCATAGAGCTTGATGGTCAGAATAAACCACAAACTCTTTATAAGCTAAATAGCATCTCCAATGATCAATAGCTCTCACCAAAGCATAAAACTCCAAATCATAGGTGGAATATCTTCGCTTAGCATCACATAACTTCTCGCTGAAAAATTATATAGGCCTCCCTTCTTGGCTTAGAACAGCCCTAATTCCATCAAGTGAAGCATCGCATTCAAGAATAAATAACTTCTCAAAGTCTAGTAGTGCAAGAATAGGTGCTTCTGTCATCAAAGTTTTAATTCTTTCAAAGGCTTTTTGTGCTGAATTAGACCATTCAAAGATGTCTTTCTTCAAACATTCAACTATAGGACTTATTATAGCACTAAAATTCCTTATAAACCTCCTGTAGAAAGAGGCCAAACTATGAAACTTCAAACATCTTTGACGCTTTGAGGTTCTGTCCATTCTGTGATGGCTCAAACTTTCTTAAATTATGGTTTTATCTCTTCAACAAAGACAACAAACCTCAAAAACACAGCTTCATCACATAAGAATGTGCACTTCTTCAAATTAATAACAAGCATCTCCTTACATGGCACCTCCAAAACTTGGTGCAAATGAACCAAGTGTTCTTCCTTGCTTCAACTATAGATTAAAATGTCATCGAAGTAAACAACTACAAAAGAGTTCAAGAATGGCTTAAGTACTTCACTCATGGTTCTCATAAACGTACCAGGTGCATTAGAAAGACCAAACGACATCACCAATCACTCAAAAAGTCCGTCTGGTGTTTTAAAACTATCTTCCATCCATCTTCACGCCTCAATCTGATTTGATGGTACCCACTTTTCAAATCAATGTTTGAAAACACTTTAAAACCACCTAGTTGATCAAGCATATCATCCAAACGAGGAATAGGAAATATGTACTTGACAGTTATTTTGTTGATAGCACGATTGTCAACACACATTCTCCAAGAACCATCCTTTTTTGGAACAAGTAGAGCTGGACAAGCACAAGGACTTTTACTTTCTCGCACCAGTCCTTTACTAAGCAATTCACCAACCTGTTTTTATAAATCGGCACGTTACATAGGTGGCATTCTATATGCTAGCAAATTAGGTAGAGGTGCTCCAAGCACCAAATCAATAGCATGTTGAATGCTTCTTATGGGCGGTAAACGTAGAGGCAAATCATGGCTGACTAGCTCCTTGAATTCCTTCAACAATTGCTGGATTTCAAGAGGTTGTTGAATCAAATTTCTAGCTTCGTCATCCTTCACAGCCTTACTAACCAAAGCATACACCAGCTTTGACTCCTCACATTCTGATTCAATATCCACTAACCTTGCCACCTTTTGAAGATTGAGAAGTCTCTTTGGCTTCTTCCTTTAAAGGGTATAAGGTGTAAGTCTTGTTGCCTTTACAAAAAGTGTAAGTGTTTGGTTTCGTGAGGTGTTCCATGTCATGGTCATATAACCAAGGTCTGCCCACAAGAACATGGCCAACATCCATAGGCATAACATCACACAAAGCTTCATCATCTAGATTTGAACCCATAGTAAATTTGACTAAGCATCAGGAAGTGACTGGAATCTCATGACCTTTCTTAAGCCAACCAATCTTGTAAGGATGAGGATGCCTTTCAGTGGTAAGTTTAAGCTTTTCTACTGCATCTTTTGAAATAACATTCTCCATGCTACCTCCACCAATAACTAGATTGCACACCTTACCTCCACAATTAACACTGGTTCGAAATATGCTACGACGTCTCCAATCTTCCCTTTCGCATTTTTTAGTGGTTGTCATTACTCGTCGAACCACTAAAGATTCTCCTTGAACTGGACACACATCTATATCCTCACTTTCTTCCATGCCATCATCATACATAGGGTCTAACACGTCCTCCTCTTCTTCTTCTAATTCAGCGAGGTTCACCCTTCGCTCCAGACAATCATAAGAAGCATGACCCTTTTCTCCACAAGTAAAACACCAAATCTGTGAGCTGCTGCCAGCTTTAAAATTATTAGGATTAGAGGTGTTTGCTGCTCCAAACTTCACCAAAGCCTTCCCTTTTTCAATGTTGCCCATATTTCCTCCATTAGCTCGGTTCTCTTGATTTCCACATCTCAACTCAACCATCTCTCCTTGGTTATCTTGATTTCCACATCCACGTAACATTCTCCCAAGTGGCACCTTGCCCTGCAATGTCTTAAAAAAACAACAAGGACAAAATTCAACAATGACAATATTGTCCTTTGTAAATTGGGATATTCTGAGAAGATTTTCAATGATTGAAGAAGCATGAAAAACATTGGATAGATGAAGAGAAATATTTTTATTTGTTGTGGGTAAATTAGTAGAGCGAACATGAAGAATGAGAATGAGATTACCATTGCCAACCTGACCCCCATCATAGTCACTACAAACAACAAGATTATCAAGATCATCAGTTAAGTGATTTATTGCTCCAAAATCAAATTACTAGCTAGAATCTGGAGGAGTGGCACAACTGGTGGCAACCATAGCCGTTGGAGGAAGAGGAGATGCTTTATCTATAGTATAACTATGGTTGAAGCGATTGTAGTAGTCCAAGTGTTTGAGTCTAACTTTAGAGCAAATCTGACATATGACCTTTAATTTTCCATCATTAGAACCATTGTTGAAGCAGAAGACATGATTTCCAAAGGTTGTTTGATCTCGACCAATTTGCGAACCACCACAATGACCTCATCCACGAGAAGTCCCACCATTATAAGATTGAGTCATTTGCGTCAACTGTGATTGGGTACGTTGAACAGTATAAGTAGAGTGAGGTGGAGTCTGTTGAATGCCCTCCAACCTAGCTTCTTCTTGGAGAAGAACTCCAAATAAAGTGTCCACTGCAGTGTCTCATCAAGAACACAAAATGAAGTAACCAAAGAGCCAAATTTAAAATCAAGTCTAGAAAGTAATTGATGTACCAAATCAGATTCAAGTGTAGGTTCATTTGAGGCTGCCAAAAGATCAACTATAGACCTTTTTTTTCAACAAAATCAAGAATAGGCATTCCCCCTAGTTGGATACTTGAAAGTTGCATCTTTAGATGCATAGTTCAAGCCTTCGATTGAGGTTTGAAGGTCCTTTCTAGCATTAAGCAGGCTTGACAAGCTGTTTAAGCATGACTTATACGAATGAGACATCATTCGCTAAAGAGCGATCGAATCCATAGGAGGATTCACTTGTTTTGACATTTCTAGATTGTATAAGTTGAATTGCAGCGGAATTTCCATCTACGTCAACAAGTTGAGGAGTTGGTGCAATATTGTCTGACACCACAATATAATCCAATTCATAAGCATCCAGAGATCTCCTACATTGTAACCAATGGTTTTGGGGGTTCATAATTTATTTACGGATTTTTTGGGATTTCTCTTTCTTAGCAGAGAGAATCGTGGCTGCCCAAATATGATAATTTTCTCTCAAGAGGGTAAGATAATTGAAAGAGTTATTTTGAGCATTGATGGCTGCAATCAATTGATTGTTGTTATGGGAGGAGTTACCAGTAACCATGGACAAATCTAGCTACTAGCGTGGAGAAATTAGGCGTCACCTTGCAACAGTGGAGCGGCAACAACATTGCTAACTTTGTGTCACAAGATGGAGATACAAAATCTGTTTGACTACGGCGGCTTAAAGTGTAGAAAATAATGAAAAAAAAGGCAGATGATAATGAAAAAAAAATGATGACATTGGTGAACATGTTGACATTAGAGAAGGTAGACGTTGGCGAAGACAGATGATGAAGGCAATGACTGCAATAGAGGAGAGAAAGTTCAACAGGGAAAGAGACATGATGATGACGTTGCAGTAATGACGAACCCACCAACGCAGATGATGCAGTAGCAAGTTTGGAGAGGAAAAAATGATTGAGGATGTTGAGTCTAATGCTCTGATACCATGATAAGGAAGAGAAAGTTTAACGTAATTGCAAGCCTTCTCTATTGATATTTATAGAACAAATGCAATATTGTTAAAGATTACAGGTAACAAAATAATCTCTATCAATTATAGAGATATGTTTAAACGAGAAAGATAAGAGGTATCAAGTGGTTATTATCTGCATATAGTGATTATCTTCAGTAACATCATACGTGTAATTCTTCGGTCAAGTTTATCACTTGACCTGATAGTTCCAATACTACAAAAGCATTAGCTCTAAACCCGTACGTTTGAATGAGACAAATTGTTTGATGGTAGAGCAAGAAAAGCCTCATTCATCACTGAATTATCAAAGAAAAATTTGATGTTGTTACCATCACAATAATGGTTGTTGCATAAAGCCCTATCGCCAATATCACCCGCCTTTGAAACAATTTCACTTTCTTTTTCATCATCGCTTTGGAAGGGCAAACGTTTTGAAGAAGTTAGAGAATGTCTTCCACATCTAGTCCTACTGGAAGAACCACTTGGTTTTGGTTTGGAGTCGTGACTATCATGTTCCATGATTGTGTTTGTGACTGTGACTGTGGCTGTGGCTATGGAGTTCCAAAGAGTTTACTTTCTTCTAGGTTAACTGCAAAAGTAGAAAAATTAAAAAAAAACATTTTTATTCGAAACACTTAGGCTGATGTTGATGCTGATGAAAGTGTCGTTTCTTAAAGTAAATAGTAAATCATCCACCATATCTAGTTGGCATTAGTCTATATTTTAATTGATATTTTCACATGGCATAAATAACAAGATAAAGACCATAATCATTGTACTAGATTTTAAACAGAATGATTTGGTAAGACGTGTTAGAAAATAAGTTTCAAAAACATCCCAGCATAAATTGTAAATTAAATTACAGAAAGTAGAAAATGAACTTTGATCCAAGATCTAGAAAAAGAACACCAAATATAAAGAGAGAAGAAGGCCTGAGATCAATAACAATATGTTGGATGCTAAGTGAATGGGAAAATTTAGAGATGAGCACAAGGGTTGTAAATGTGTACTTTGAAAACCCAACTGAGAATCATATGTCAGCCACGAGTTTTAAAATAAAGTAGAGCCACAAAAGTACGCTTTTTTTAAAAACAAAGTGGGATTGATCTAGAATCTTCAAAAATAAAAATTCCTTTTTCTTTCCTTTTATTGTTTTCCCTCCAACCTATACACGTTCCATTGGTGCTTATTATTTGACACAACAAATCCCCACAAATAGTAAATTAACATAAAAAAATTTTAAGAAGAAAAAGAATTGATCATAACTATAAGCTTTTCAAATTAAGATTCGATAACAAGACGCAAAATAATCGACAATTTAAAAACTTAGTTCAACTGTATGAATTGAGAAAGCAAGTTCTTGTTGTGACTCCTAGGAATTTTTCACTGATAAGTCTCATAAGAACTTGACGTAGCGAAAACAATGCGAAACAAGGGTACAAATTGATACCGTTGATTCGAATCACAAATATTGATAACAACACTATTTACCTATTGAATTAACACGAGTGCCAATAAATAGGGTAAAGAAAGGCACACAGCTGTCAAAATCTATCATTCATCAAAAAATGCAAATAGTCAAATCCTAAAAATTATCAAAAAGGGAAAAATATTAAAATATCCCTATTCTGAAAATAGATAGAAAAAATGAAAAAAGCAACAAGTAGCACTAAAAACGGGCATTCCTACTAAAAGTTATGACAAATCAAAAAGTTCCTAAAAATAGCAAAAATACAAAATTGACTCCGAAAATGCAAAAATTTGACTTTTTTTAAGTCAACAAAATTATGACCGTATTTTGTCAAATTTGTCCAAATATGCACACCCTATCTCTTGGACTGCATCATTCTCCCTGAGGTGGACAAAATTCGCCCTCGAATTGTCATCATTTAACTAATCACCAGAAAAGGGAATCAAATGCTTCACATTGAACACATCAACCGTACGAATATGACTTGGCAGCTTTAGATGGTAAATATTGGGATTGATTTTCTCAATGATCTCTACAGGAACAATCTTCTGAGTAGACAGTTTATTGTACTCACAAACAGAAAAGCGATCCTTGATCAGAACTACCCTATGGACATCCTGCAATTCTTCCTCAAACTTGGCCTAAGACAACAAAGTAACATTGTCTTTCATGGACTTGTTCTTGGCAGATTCCTTAGAGGATACTAATACAATTTTCACTACGTTAAACATGAAACTGTAAGTATTGGCTCTAACATCATGTGTAACCCCTCGAATTGCCATGGACATCCCAACAACAAATGACATGCATCCATAGCAACATCACACCATACATAATCCTTATACATAGAACCAATGGAAAAAGTAACTAAAGCTTGTTTGGAAACTGTTACCTCACCATCTTTAGCCAAGTCAGTTTGTAAGGTTTCAAATGCTGCTTTGTCTTGATGCCTAATTTTTGTCTTGCTTTAGCTGACACGATGTTTTCGCAACTACTAGCATCAATCATAAATTTGCAGACCTTCCTTAGGACGGTACAAGTGGACTAGAAGATATTATTTTGCAACCATTCATCATCGACAGCTGTTCTTGGGGTTATACAGGATCTCCGAACAACCAATGCAGTACCCAAATCTCTAGTCACAATCTCCTCATCAGCTGCATCAGTCTCAAATGTAGGCTCCTCTCCCACATACATGTCTTCCTCATCGTCAACCTTATCGTTATCTACAAAGAGAGCCCTTTTTATTGCCTTCTTGCAATCTTCTTTTTTATGTCCCATTTCACCACAACTGAAATACTTAATTACACTAGTTCCAGGTTTCTTGAAGTTAGTAGGATTATTAACAAAACCACTAATGCCTGCACGATTACCACCACTACCACCAGCAGCACTGTTACTGCTGCTGCCACCGCTAGCACTTCCGGCGGTACCAGAATTAGGTGTCATTGCAGTTTCTCCACCACCAATGATGCGCTGCCGAAACAAAAACAAGATCTAACATAATGACAGTATCTTAGATTTGCATTCTCAGCCCGCCAATGTATCTCGCCACCAACTGCTCCTCAGTCTCCTGAATTTCGTTTCTGACCAAGAGTTGATAGAACTTAGTAGTATATTCATCTACTAATCTCGTGCCTTGCTTCAAATTCTGCAACCTTTGGTACATCAATCGCTAGAAATTGTAGGGAAAAAATGGCACGCATACGTTTCTCCATCTTTTCCCACGTGACAATTTTAGACTTACCCAATCTTTTCCGGGTTAATTTTAACTACTGTCACCAACTTGCAGCCCTATTTCAAAAATTGGTAGCCACCAATTGCATCCGTTTATTTTCCAGTACATCTTTGAAATCTAGAATTTCCTCTACAGTAACCAGCTAATCCAGAAACTCTCTGGGTTGTAGACTGCCATGGAACTCAGGAAATTTCTTCCTCATTCCAGTCTCCCATCTCCGCTGATCTCTCTCAACACGTGCTCCAGGTCACCTGTGCACAGGCCCGTCGAAATACTCATCATCCTCTCCATCTTCAGAATCATCATCAACATCTGTAGGTATTGGATTCCTGCGACGACCAAGAATATTCAAATTTCTCAATACCTCGTTGAATCTCGCCATCATATGTTCTACCGTAGTCTCTATATGACAATCTACGATCTGGGCAACTAACTGGTCAATCTCATCACGATCATACACCTCTCCCATCTGGGAAGTCTTTCGTGGCAGCATAATCACATAGATCGAACTCGACTCCACCAACTGACGTAGCGGAAATAATGCGAAAGAAGGGTATAAATTGATACCATTGATTCGAATCACAAATACAGGTAACAATACTATTTACCTATTGATTCAACATGAATGTCAGAAAATAGGGCAAAGAAAGGCACACAGCCGTCAGTATCTATTATTCATCAAAAACTGAAAAATACATAGTTTAGATGACTTAAATAGTCAAACCCTAAAAATTACCAAAAAAGGGAAAAATACTGAAATATTCCTATTTTGAAAATAGACAGAAAAATATGAAAAACGCAATGTAACACCCCACTCCCGCAAGACCCGAACCCGACATCGACGGTGATATCCGAATTCGTGCCCCGCGAGGGTGGCATGTTATAGCACTCGATCTGTCAAATTTCAGTACAAATTTTTTTTTGAAACCACAAACATAAAGTGCGAAAATTTGATAACTAAATTGACCCATT